>PVIJ01003525.1:0-133412 GCA_004024925.1 Scalopus aquaticus
GAGGATAAGGGCACAAAATGGAAGAGAGGAGAATACAGGGGACCATGGAGATGGATCACGGGTGAATTGGTGGTGGGCTGCCCAAGGGGAATACAAAATGTAAAAGACATAAATAACAATAAAAAAAAAGAAAAAAAATAACGGTTATGTACATAAAAAAAATAAAAATCACTTAATTGTACACTTTAAAAAAAAAAGAAAAAGAAAAACACTTAATAAAAACAAAAAACTGGATGCAGAAGGAACAAAGCTCCCAGTATACTACGTAATTCAACATAAACATCAAATAATGATTTGACTATAAAATAGTTAAAGGGTTTTGGAATGGGGATGGGGTGAAGAGGCAGTATTTTAAGATATCATCAAATCTTCATCTTCCATTATTGAAGACCATAGATCTAAAACTAGAATGTTATGAAATAGCAGTGTACAGGTTTTATTTAAAAGTACAGAGATACCAGAAAAAGCCAAAAAAGTTGAAAGTAGTGGTTTCTAGGGAGCCAGAATCAAGCGCAGAGAGGGCTGGAGTAGGAAACCCTTGCCTTTCATTAACCTTGTAGTACATTCTACATGTACAGGATACACAAACACACATTATATAATACATAACCAACATTTAACATGTATGTATGTAATAGAAACAATCTGTATATATGTGCACATATATATATGTAGATACATACAAACACTATGTGTATTTACATAGGCTACTCAGAAAAAGCTGTATGGGTTTTGCCTGTTACACACCCTTCCTGTCATACTACAGCATTTTCTGCTTACTGCTGGGTCCTCACCATGCTCAGAATGAGCTACACCTATCATTTTCTTGGAAAAGAATCTGCTGTGGATTTAGACAGCAATTTGCCTGATAAAGAGTGAATCTAAGTAAACTTATTCATTAGTCTCCACAAAGACCTGCTATGAAGCACTTCATTAATAAGAACCTCACAAATCAAAGTGCTTAATTTAGAAAATCATATTCCTTGGTAAATAAATAGTAAAGAAAAATATTTCAAATACATTTCCGAAGCACACCTTTAGACATTGAAAAAGAATGTGTATGATATTTAGAAATTTCAAAATGCAGATTTCAAATACCCTGAGTACAGGTGATAGTCAGTCTCTGATGCCATGTGTAATGAGGCTAGACATTCAGTCTCTGGCTAGGGGTTCATGAGTCAAGCTACTACCACAGTGATCTACAGAGCTTTCTCTAGAACAGAGCTGCCTCGCCATCATACTAAGGATTCCACTTCACTAGATCTGAGGAAAGGCTTGGGAATTATTGTTTTTTAATCTCAGAGGTGATTCCAATGAGACATTATGGTTAAAAAAAACCCTGTCTATAGTAATATGTTCAATATTAATAAAAACTGGGACTATAACCACAAATATTCATTTATCATTACACATTCATTTAACTTACACTGCTAGGAATGATGCTATTACTGCCTTGTCTGTGAGGGTCCATCCTGACTCCTGTAGGAATGAGAAAATTCAGACTGATATGCTCTAAATTAGCTTCAATAAAATATATCAAATACAATCACATATTTGTTTAATTGTATATTTAAAGATTAAGAAGTAGGATCATTATTAAAGCTTATTTTCTTAAGACTTTGCTTAAGTTGACTGAAATCCTTTCTGGAAGGACATGTAAAATTCAATTTGCTTTTACTTTCCAAGTGCCTGTTTAGTTAAAAGTACTTTTGAAAATGGTTGAAATATTTATGAAAATGAATTAAAGCCATCTCCTGAAGTCAAATAGCATGTCAAATTAAGAAAGTACATTAAAATAAATTGCATGAAAATCATTTCATCCTACATGTCTATGTGTTCTATGTCACAATGGTAAGAGAGTTAAATTTCAAGAGTTAAAACAAAACATAGTTATCAAACTTGGACCATCACTTCATAAAATTTCTTAAGCCAGGTCTAATCACAGATTTGTCTGCAGTATACATATTTTAAAGCATATGCGCAAACATGCTTTCATTGTGAAAACTGTTTTACCTTGCACATTTGGTGCTGCTGAGGACTCCGATGATGCAGCTTGGTATGGCAAATCTGTATTCAACTGCAAAAGATAGCCCTCAACTGTAGCTACTTCATCCCACTTGACATGAAAAGAGTTAGTAGTGGCTTTGATCAGCTGTACTTGTGATGGTGCCGGTGGTCTCTCTAAAGAACAATATTAATATTACAGATTTAATTTGCAAAAGTATCAGTAGTTCACTCACATAAATAATTTGTGTGATCTGGAGTTTTGAAAACATCAGCAACGAACATTTCACCTGTTTACCAAGAGGGGCAAATTTTACTCAGATAAACATAGCTATAATAGGTCAAATGAAAGGAATTGGGGTTCTGATTCTTATTTATTTACTTAATTGCTTATACAAATAAATCTACAAACAAAAGTTTCAAGCTACTTGAGTTCTTAGATTCAGAAAAAATGTTTACTCTTAGAATTGGGGAAAAACATGTATTTTATAGTTATACTGTCTTCTTCACAAATTTTTAAATTTTGTGAGCCAATTCTAGCCAACAGCATTCATGTTAGAAATACTGTTAATGGTAGCAAAAATGACTTGAACATATTTGGGAAAACATAACTCCTTGGATATTAAGATCCTTTTGTCAAAATTTGTACTACCCAAAACATGTAATTGCTTTGGTATAAAGTATTATCAATGTTTCCAAAACAAGTAACAATCATAGACTCTGGGCTGGAAAAAAAAGATGTGAGATTATTCTGACAATATCCTCTTATTTTCTTTATATACCTAACCACAGCGGGGAACTCACAACTCCCAAGGCAGTACATTCTATATTCAGACAGTTATAAAAGAAAATTTATTTTTCTAATGAGTGAAAATCTATAAACTATAATTTAATCCCTGCATAACAAGTCTAATATTTAATATCTCTTTGCGTCTTTTAGAGTCCTACTCTGAAACAATGGCTCATGAGTCAGACCTAGATCAAGTCTCTTTTGGTAATAAAATTTTATCGAAACACAGTTATACTCATTTGTTTATGTATTGTATGAGACTTATTTCATGCTACAACAGCAGAACTGAGTAGTTATAACAGAGACCACACAGCCCATAAAGCTTGAAATATTTACTCTCTGGGACTTTACAGAAAAAAATTGATGACCCCGTTTTAGAGGATAATTAAACCTAGTTCCTTCAACTACCCCCATGCAAATTCCTCCATGATCCTATTCAAAATGCAGTTCTCTCAAGTTTCTCAAAGTAAGGCAACCCACACCTGAACAAAAGCAGGCAATAAGACAAGTCCAGGAGGCACACCACCCGCATAATAGAAGTTATAGGCAGAGAACAGGAAAAAACTTAAAGGTGCAAAGCAACAAAATAAATCAAGAAAATTCCCAGAACTGAAGAACTGCTTCAGACCGAAAGTGCCTGAGACTCAGCACGATGGACTAAAAATAGATGTATTTTAGGTACATCATCATAAAATTCAGAAACAGCAAAGATAAAAAAAAAATCCTTCAAGCTTGCAGGGGACCAAAAATTAGGGATGGTTTGGATTTCTCAATAAAGACACTAGACTTGGAATACACAGAACAATGCTTTCAAAAATTTGAAGAATAATGACTTCCAACTCAGAATTCTATTTCCATGCACACTGACAATTAAATGGGAAGGAAGACTGAACATATTTTCAAGCAATGTTAAGATCTCAAAATAAATTTATCACCTATGCACCATTTTCCTGGGATGTATTCCACAAAAAAATGAGGGAGTAAAACTAAGAAAGGAAAAAATATGGGCTCCAGGACACAGGGAATCCGGCACAGGTGAGAGGCAAGAACTATCCCCAGGAAGATCATGAAGGGAGACTCCAAGGTGATAGCTGTGCTTGATTTGTGGAGGGCAACCACCCCAGATTGGTGCAGGAGAAATTTCTTCAGGATGTTGAAATTTGATAGAATATCTGATGCATCTAACCACAATGAGAGAAGATTTAAACAAATAACAAAGAGGATGGATTGAATTACTGGTAAATACTATAAATCTAAAACAAAAGTAACAAGTATTAATCCATGGCAAATAAAAAATTGTGTAAGGAAGATATTCATAGTATTTTATATGGCTTACCTGTGAATAGTGTTTATGCAGTTAGATGTAAACACTGAATACTCAGCTAACAAAATCACAGTGAATCATAAGGAGAGAATGGGTTAGGCAGGAAAGGTACACAGGAGGGATGTGAGGAAGAGGAATCATCCTTTAACTTTAATAGTAGAAAGTGAGCATCCTTTAAGCATGCTTAAACTGAGATGATCAAAGTAACAATAAATTCATGTTCTATAAAAAGTAAAAACCAAGGGCTTCCCTGGTGGCGCAGCAGTTAAGCGCTGCTCTGTGGAGCTGTCGGCAGCTGTCGGCAGCTGCGACGCGAGTTCGGCGCCCGGCCAGGGAGAATCCCACATGGCGCAGCAGACCTCTCCTGCCTTGCCCGCTGCTCCCTTCAGCAGTGTATTTCTGATCTGCCTGTTCTGCTACCCGCTCTGTCTCTGGTGAACCCTCTCGCCGCCCCACGCCTCTGGCCGGTACCCCAGCTTGTATGTAAAAATAAAAAATAAATCTTTAAAAAAAAAAAAAGTAAAAACCAAAAGCACTGTTTAACAGAGTTTAAAGTAGGTGCTTGTGGAGCAAGGAAAATGGGAGGAATGTGGGGCCAAAAGACTACTTTTTTTTTCATTAAAGGTCTTATAGAACTGTATTACTCTTTCTTATGTTATCAAATGCACAAAATACCACTAAAGTGAAAAAAGCAAGGCCCTCACTCTTGCCTTCCACCAAAAAAAAATTGATGCCAACTTATTTGGAGGAAGAAAAGCAAATACAGATTTTGCCCTCATGATAATAGCCGTAATAGTCTCTTAATTATTCTTTTATCATTATATTCTTTGATCACTTTTAGACAGATATTCATGTCTATAACCTATTATGGAGATTTGTGGAAAAACTGATCATTTAGAATCAATGATTTTTAACATTTTAAAGACACAGACTGCTAAAGGAAACTGTTTAAAGTGGTGAGTTTACTACTGAAAAAATTTATATGCACATATTTTGATTCCAGTCTCAGGGATCAAAACTTATCTGGATTTTAGTTAATAATTTACAATTTCAAAGATAAATCTGTAAGTTAGATTTACTATATTTCTTTCCTGCTTGCTAAGTAGTATGTACTTCCATAGAAAGTATTTAATCTCTAACTTGTCCCATTTATCACTTCTTTTAGTTATCTTATTTTAAAATTAAGCTGTTTTTACAATACAAAAGCAATATATGTTACTGCTAAAAATACAGATACGAGAGAAAAACTCTTAAGAAAATCTTATCTCTTAGCTAAAACTTTGGTATACATTGTCTTTTTCTAGACTTTCCTATGTATACACTTAAAAAAATTGGTATCATAGGATGTTTTATAACCTGCATTTCTCACATAGTAACATATCACATTTCCAGATCTGATTTCCCTATTGGCATCTAGACTTCTTTACTCATTCAGCTATCTACTTGAGTGTTACTTGAGTGGGGATATGGACTTGTGGAAAGAGAAGAATGAGGTGAAGTATATTATCACTTACATTGTGTGTGGAGGGAATGTATAACATCAACATGACATCACTAATAATATTAACCTTGAGTACTTGCCTAAGATGGTGTTTGCCAAATTTCACCACTGTACAGCTGCTACTTTTTCCTTTTTATACTGCTCTTTGACAGGGAGTTACTAATCCAGCTATACTTAAGGAGTGAGAAGTTAATAAACTCCCCAAAATATAGATAATACTATATTTTATATATATAATATATATTATTCCTTTCATTCATTTGTAATTATAGGAAAGACAGGATTAACATTATTCAAGTATCTATTTACCTAGAGGAAAAAGTTTATTTGTTAAATACTCTTACCTACCAGTATCAAGATACCAAAGATCTTTGCAGCAAACTTGACTATTTAGTGCTTTTTTGTAGCCATCTCTTCCACTCCAAAAATACAACCGAGTGCCAATTGCAACAGCACAGTGTCCAGCTCTTGGTCTTGGCCTTGAATTTTTTTTATCTTCCTGAGAATCTGATACTAGGGTGGTCCATTCTGCTGTATCTAAGAAGATAGAAATGTCCATGTCTGATCTTTTGTTCTTAACTAAGTTGACTCTTTTATTAATAACTCTTTACTAATAAAAAACTTTTATTAATAAATTTAATTTCAATAAGTAACTCTTAAATGACTTACCCAGATTTAGGTAAGAAAAGGAACTGGTACATCTCCATTCACAATCATGAGGTGTAGTAGTCTCAATATTTTCCCCCTTATGTGGAATCCATCCACCAAAAATGTACATCCTGAGCAACAGATGAGAACATAAAGTAGGTGATTTACCCTGTAAGTCTTTAATTTTTATTTTTTGGATTTAAAATGCTAAGAACAAATTTAAATTTCTTATTTGTTGACTCAAAATTTCAGGACTGTTCATTTACTATCATTGTGTCACGGGAATGGGAAGAAGACAATGATTAATAAAATGGTCTTGTTTCAGGAATGTAATTTTGTGAAGCAATATTGGATCAAAACTATCTCTGGCAAGTTAAAGTAGGAAATATTTCAATTACAATATATTTGAAAATCAATATTGCACATAATATGCTAAGGGTGACTCAATCAAAAGATACTCAATTATCTGTGACATCCAAAGTTAAGTGTTGAATGTATGCATATACTAACCAAAGAGGATTAAGTTTCATATAATTTTGGTCACTGATATCACTCAAAGAAGAAACTTCACACGAGGTGTCTTCAGGCCCCTATGGTTCTTGAGACATTCCTAATGACTGCTGAAGAGGAAAGTCCCATCAGGTAGCGGAAGACCCATGTGACCTCATGTCAACCACAGCATTGCTATTTTTTTAGAGTAGGGTTCCAATGGGAAACTGCTGTTTAAAAAATTTCTGCTGTTCTGCTTTAAAAAAAAATTAACTCAGCAGATTTTAAGGCTATTTTTATAAAAGAACTAGTGAGGTTCTAAATTATAACTAGTTGCTTTCTAAAATATTACTTTCATGGTAAAGCCCCTTCTCAAGTAAATACTTAATTAAACTATTTAAACAATACTTATAATCCTGGCCCACTGTTGCATTAATAAGGGGATCTGTTGGTGATAGTAATTGTTACCCTTTATGTAGTGTTCTCTATGTACCAAGCACTGTTTGAAACATTGAATATTTATTAACCCATTTAAACTTCATGACACCTTGTGCAGGTTTTACTATTATTCTCATTTTATACTTGAGGAAACTGAGGTAGAGACAGATTAAGTTTCTTTATCCCGCATCATACAAGGCAAGTATTAAAGCTGAGACCTGAATTCAGGCAATTGGGTTATGTTCTAACCATAACGCCACCCAAAGTATAATCATTAAGAGAGCACATACTGACTACATACCTGACTATAAATCTTACTACCAAAAAATATGTAAAAAGAAACAGTAAGTCATGTGTGTCAATCCTGTTGATGAAGGGACAAATAAGTTTGACCACACTCCGCTTAGTTATGGGATACCTAGTCTGTGCAAAGGCACTATGCAGAATGTAAAGAAGTATAAAGAGGAAGTATGATAAGAAAATGGCACATTGAGTAATTTAGCTCTTGTAGGCATGTTATTTTTAGCTTTAGTAAAGATAATCAAATGCATTAAATTCAGTAAACTATTTCCAAAAACCTAGTAGTATCACTCTTCTTTACATGCACCTTTCTTAAGTTAGTTAAAAAAATAAAAGTAAAAGCAAAAAACAAAGAAAAAAGCAACCATACTTGTTTCCTATAACACTGGCTGTATGAAGGCTTCGTGGAAGTGGCACTGTCCCTTTAGTTTCTGGTTTTGACCAGGACATAGTTTCTAAAAATAAAAATAAGTACATTAATAACTTGATCTAGTAACAGCAAATTACCTCAACTTGCAGAATCTTTGAAAATAAAAAAGGAATCATCAAAATGAAGCAAATGTGTTTCAAAATGATTCATTTCCTCTTAAGAAAAGCAAGCATTGCCCTCACAAAATTTACTTACACTTGAATGTTAGTTTTTCTAATAGAGAGGTGTATTTAGGATGCCATCAATTTTGAATTAAGACCAGCTTAGGGATTTTAACACTTTAAGTAAGAACACATTGTGGAGAAGATCATCAAAGGTGAGAGGCACACCTAAGCAGCAATTATTCCCAGGATCTCCTTTAAAAGAACTAGTCAAGGGTTTTTCACTGACTAGCAATAATATTACAATGTACATCTCCTGTGGATTAGATTTAGTGCATAAATTTGGTCTTCCTTACTTGGGACATTTTTCACAGAGAAAGGGTATACTGCCAAGAACAACCCAGGACAATAAGTACAAACCCAGACAATTCAGGCAAACAAGGGAGTTACTGTCATAAATCAAACATTCAAGTGTTCAACCTGATTACGGAGCAACCATTCACCTCGTCCCTCAGCTGCCCATGAGCTGGCCACAAGCGCTAGCTTTCAATCTTAGTACAATTCAATAAATACTACAATCAAAAAAATATTTTTCAAGACAATTTTAAATTTGCCTTTATCACTAATAACCAATTCCTGAGCCTGGATAAAGTTAAGCTTACCTAAGTCAAGTTGCCATAGATCATCTAGGCGAGCACCACACATTCCACCAAAAACATACATTTTAGGACTTCCAGAGTCTTTTTTGCAATATATAACAGCTGTGTGGGATTCTCTTGGAGAAGGCACAATCCCTTTAGTCACTGGAATGCTCCAACCCACAACACCAGAACCATGCTGTAGCTCCAACTCATAGAAATCATTTAAATATCTAAGATATTGTGAAAGAAATTAAAACAAAACAATCACTATTGACAGGAATTGGTAAATACCCTTTCAGACCTCTCTATGGATATCCACAAATGTACAAATGAGGCATACTGTAATTATTGCTTTGCAAGTTTTTTTCACTCTATAAAGTCACAGCATTTTTCTACATAGCTATTTTACTTCAGAAACCAGCATTAGATGTCATTATATGAAATTATTTGTTTATGACATGGATATTTTCAGTGTTCTAAGCAAAATAACTTTTTTAAGAATCTATTTCCTATCAAATTATTACTCAAGTATGAGGGAAAAATTAAAACAGTTTAGGACATATAAAAAAAACTTCAAAGTTAGCCATATAACTGCTTTGGGAAAAAATGATTACAGATGCTATTCAAAAAAAATAAAAAGAAATATAAGAAAGAATATATTGAAAAAGAGAAATGGTAGTGCAAAGAAACAAGCAATCTATAATTATATTAAAACTAATGCTGATAAACATGGTTGTGAGGTCTAATAATCACTAGGAAAGTAAAGGTCTAATCACTATGAAAGACTTAGCAAAAAAATATTTTCTTAGCATTACTGTAATTCAGAATAAGATTCAGGAACTTCTGGAAAATGGGAGTGAGCCAAAGAAGGCTAATGGTAAAGACAGCTACCTGTTCCCAAAGATGACAAGATATTTGCAGTTTAAATGTATGTGTTAATTTCTGAGCAGCTCAGAGAAGCAAGGAATTAGCATGTATTACTTAAAAAAAATTCTATTGAAATATTATATCATTGATTTAAAACATTATATAGGTTTCAGTATATTCAACATCTGTATTTATTACTTTACAATCACCACTGATATTGTCGCTTCTATCTACCACCACACAACTGATCCCAATTTAACAATTGGTCTCCCCATTTTCCCTTTCCACTCTGGTAACAAACATTTTGTTCTTATATAATCTAGTAGTTCATTTTTATTTTGTTTGTTTATCTTCCACATGTGTAAAATCATAAAATATTCGTGTTTCTCTGTCTGACTTATTTCACTTAACATGATACCCTCTAGGTCCATCCATGTTGTGAATGGCAAAATATCTTCCCTTTTAATGTGAACCGGTCCAGTCACTATGGAAAGCTTTGTGGAGATGCCTCAAAACACTAAAAGTGTATCTACCATATGACCCAGCAATTCCACTCCTAGGAATTTACTCAAAGGACAAAAAAACAAAAAACAAAAAACCCACGAATTTGAAAGGAAACCTGCACTCCTATGTTTACTGCACCACTATTTACAATAGCCAAGATATGGGAAACAATCTAAATGTCCCCAAACGGACGAATGGATCAAGAATGTGATACATATACTTAGTAGATTACTACTCAACAATCAAAAAAGATAAATTCATGCCATTTGCGGCAACATGGATGGAACTGGGGGGGGGGGTTATGCTGAGCAAAAGAAGTCAGAAAGAAAAGGATAAATATTGGATGGCTTCACTTAAATGCAGAATATAGAGAAACCAAATAAAGGGTCAGGAAAAAGATAAAACTTGCAAGCTGACCAGAGATCTGAGGCCTACAGGAGAGGAGAGGGAGGGGAAGGGGTCAAAACAGGGGAGGGAAGAGCACAAGGGGCAATGGTGATGGGTCACAGGTACCATGGGGGGGAGCACTACCAGGACTACGCCTAAAGGGAAAAATCAAATACTGTCCAAAATTAACAATGATGTAAGGGGGAAAAAGAAAAAAATAAAATAAAATTGAGCAAAAAAAAAAAAAATCCCTCCTTTTTTATTCCTCTGTATAAGCATATAGAACTTTCAAATCATTAGAAGAAAAGAAAGAATCAAATAAGCAATAAATAAAAAAGAAAGAAAAGTAAGCAAAGCACAGTTATATTAGGGGGAAAAAACAAGGTCAAAAGAAAAATGACAAACAAAAAAATTGGTACATATCATAAAAGAAGATCAAATTTTCTTGACACTAAGAACGCCAAAAAAATATAACAACCAATCACACAACAGATACAGATAAAGTATATAAATTATCATTTCACAGAACAGGGAAAACATTACATAACTGTATATGTACGTACACACACACACACACACACACACACACACACACACACATTACAAGTACTCAGCCTTATCACATTTTTTAAAATCTAGCAAAGGCAGAAGGCGGGTAGGGGATGCAACAACACACCAAGTAGGCAGAAAACATAAGAATACAAAAAAAATTCCCTATCGTAAGACAAAGGCTCTTGGAGACAGGGGGCAAAGTCTCTTGGAGACAAAATAAAAGAACCCTGATCCAGTTATAAGTTTTTTTTAACAGTAAGGATAATATTAACACTATTTAACAATAGTGTTAACCAATGTTAACCAACATGGCAGAGACTTAACAGCTCAGAATGGACACTGGTCAGTATGTTACACCAGTTTGTATTGGTTGTTAGTTTTATTTACAAGAGTACAACAAAATAATGTACACAGGTTGAAAATTAAATATTCAAGGAACAAAACAGAAATTCACAGTTACTGGGAGATTTCAAAATGTCTTTCAGCAGTTTATATGACCTAGACCCACAGACACACACAAATCTCTAAACAATAATTTAAAACATTGGACCTCCCTGGTGGCTCAACAGGCTAAACACATCACTATGAAGCTATCTAGAGCCACTACAGCATGAGTTCGATACCCAGCCAGGGAGATTCCCACATGGCGCAGCAGATCTCTCCTGCCTGGCCCACTGCTGCCCTCAGCAGTGTATTTCAGTCAATCCGTCCTGCTCCCCACTATGTCTCTGGTGAATCCTCTCATCTCCCCCCTGCCTCTCTGGCCTACACCCCAGATCTTCTACGCAATAATAATAATAATAATAATGATAATTTAAAACACTGATTTAATATGAACACCTATGGTGGAATAATCACAAAACTGATTGTGAAATATAGACTACAAAGACAATCTCCCAAAAGGAGAAACCCCATAGATCACTATTGCGACTGCAATAAGATAAAACTAGGTATTAGCAACAGTAACAAAACTTTCCACTTGGAATGTAAGTACACACACACACACACACACACACACACACACACACACATTACTTTTGGATTAAGGAGAACACAGAAATTAGTGATAATAAGAGCAATATGTATCAAAATTATGTATCCTAGGGGATATGAACAAAGTTGTAACTAGAGAAAAAAACTGCAGCATTTATTAGGAAGCAACACTAAAAATAAATGAACTTATAAGCACTCAAATTATTAGAAGTTAGGAAAAAAGAATAAGAATTTAAATTATCAGAAATGTAAAGGAATTTAGAATAAAGGGAAAAAACAAAGAAATGAAATACATTTAAAGACAACAAATGAAAAAAGTTAATAAAACTAAACAATGGCTCCTTGAAAACACAATAAAATAACAAACATTTGCAAGCCTGATTATACAACAGAAAATACAACACATACATTTACTAATGAGAAAAGAGACACAGAGATGTTTAAAGATATAAGAAAATTATCTAATAATTTTTATCAATAGCAGCTAGATGAAACAGGTAATTTTTTAAGGAAAACAAATTACTAAAATGACTCAATAAAAGGTAGACAATGAAAACAGATTAATAACTACAGGAGAAATTTAAAGGGCATCAAAGATCAACCCCTAAATATATTCACAAAATTAATGAATTAAAAGAGTAATAGTAAGTACATTTGTATAACTGAAATAAATCAAAGCATCTGTTTTTGGTTAAGAGAAAGAAAACTATTTGGCAAACTAGAAATTTAAGAAAACTGCCTTACTTAATCTGTTCAAAAGAGTATCCCAGAAACTTTAAACAAACATCATACTAATAATAGAATAACACAGATATTAATGGTACAGAATAGAGCTGAGGGCAAGAATTGCCAAACATTTTCATAAAGGGCCAGACAGTAAATATTTTAGGCTTTAAAGGCCTTAACATCTGTCACAAGTATTCAACTCTGCTCTTTTAATATGAAAGAGACAAAGACAATATTTAAATAATTGGCATGGTTGTGTTCCAATAAAATTTTATGAATACAAATGGCAGCAGGCAAAATTTGACCCACTGAGTATAATTTGTAATCCCTGATACAGAGTCTACAGAAAGAACTACTTACATGAGGATTAAGATATGACAAAGATGGAACTTAAAATCAATGGGGAGGAAATGATTTATTTATTTAATAAATGAAGGTAGGAGAACTGAAAATCCATTAGAAAAAAAATAAAAATCTCCATGCTAGCCAGAAAAATATATTTCAAATGCATCAATGTTCTAAACATAAAAAGCAAAACTGTTATTTTACTAGAAGAAAATTGGAAAAATATTGGGAACATGTGCAACAAAATATATAAAGAATCCCTAAGAATCAATAATAAAAAGAAAATATATTTTGAAATAATTCAATAAGGCCACAGATGTAAGATCAATTCACAGAAACCAATTATATTTCTATGTAATAGCAACAATCACTTCAAATATAAAATTAAGGGGAAAAACCCATTTATAACATCACTAAGAATATTTTAATTAGGAATAAATTTAACAAAATAGGAGCAAAAGTTGTACAATGAGAACCACAAAATATTGCTGAGAGAAATTAAAGAAGATCTAAATAAATGGAGAGACATTCTATGTTCATGGATTAGAAGATAATAAAATTGCAATTTTCAAAAAACTGATCAACGTAGTCACAAAATCCCTACCAAAATTTCAGTAGGTCTTCATGCATAAACTGGCGAGCTGATCCTAAAATTTACAAAGGTCAAGGTGGGAGGGAGTGGCCAGATAAATAAAATTTACAAAGAAATTAATAAGTGCACGATCAAAACACTCCATGTGGTACTAGCATAGGACTAGACATAAAGTCCAATGGAAAAGAAATCAGAGTCCTGAAATAAATCCTTACATTAATGGCCAATTGAATCTCAGAGAAGATGCCCAAGTAATATGGTAGAAAAGGGATAGTCTTTTAAACAAAAGGGTTGGAACAACTGGATTTCTACATGTAGAAAAATGAATTAAGATCCCGATTTTAGGGCCTCCCTGGTGGCGCAGTGGTTGAACGCTGCGCTGTGGAGCTGTAGGCAGCTCGAGATGTGAGTTCGACATCCAGCTGGGGAGAATCCCACATGGTGCGGCAGACCTCTCCTGCCTCGCCCACTGTTCCCCTCAGCAGTGTATTTCTGATCTGCCTGTTCTGCTGCCCACTCTGTCTCTGGTGGACCCTCTCGCCGCCCCACGCCTCTGGCCTGTTTCCCAGCTGTATGTATAAATAAATAAATCTTTAAAAAAAAATCCCTACTTTAACCCAGGCACAAAAACTAATTCAAAACAAATCACAGATATAAAGTGTAATAAGAGCTATAATAGAAAATTTTTAGAAGAAAATAAAGGAACAACTCTTCATAATCTTGAGATAAGCAAAGAGTTCTTAAGTATGACATATTAAAAGTATGATCCATAAAAGAATTGGACTTATCAACATTTTAAACTTTGTACTTCAGAAGATACTATTAAGAAAGTGAAGACAAGCTACAGACTGGAAGAAAATATTTGCAAATCACATTTCTGATTTAAAAAACAAACTTCTCTCTAGCCTATATAAAGAATTCTAATAATTCAATAATAAGAATATATATAACTTAAACTTTAAAATGGGCAAATGTTTGAATAGAAATTTTATCTAAGAAGATATAGGAATGACAACTAAAAACACACAAAATGATGTTTGCTCAAAATAATTGGTCGCTTGTGAAATGCAAACTAAAACCATAACGAGATACCTTATACCTACTAGGTTGGCAACAATCAAAAAGACAGAATATAACAAGTGCTAGCAAGGATGTGGAGAAAAATGAACTGTCATAGATTTCTGGTAGGAATGTTAAATGGTGCAGTCACTTTGGAAGTTCTTATGTAGTTAAACATAAATATACCATATGACCCAGAACTCCTACTACTAGGCATATAATCAAGAGAAAGAAATACAAGTTCAAATAAAGATTTGTACACAAATGTTCATAGAAGCATTATTAATAAAAGACAAAAACTGGAAAAAATCCAAAGTCTATCAACTGATGAACACATGAACACATAAGCAAAATATGGTATATCCACACAACAGAGTACTACTGTACAAAAAGAAGAAATATCTGATACACGCTGCAAGGATGAAACCCAAAAACACTAAGTGAAAAAAGATACATTTACATGAGGAAAGTCGCATTTATATAAAATGTCCAGAAAAGGTTAATCTAAGGAAATAGAAAGTAGATCAGTGACTCTGGAGATTAGGATGGGAATGGGGACTGACTATAAATGTATAAGAAGTTTCTTATGATGGAAGTGTCCTGTGAAGAAGAACTTGTATTCTTCCTAACTTCCTAAATTTTTGCAAGTCTGTATCTAAAAATTTCAGTTTAACGGGAAAATGAAAAAAGATGGGCTAAAAGTATCTGGATTAAGTGTGGTGGGATAAACATATTTTCTTTTTCTCCAGTTTCCAACGTTTCCATGATGTCTTAGTATATTTACATGACATTATTCTTGAAAGTTTAGGTGGAAAATATCCAACACTCTAACATCAATCTAATGTCGATAAAAAAGACACATAATCGTTGTGATAATAATTACTATGTTATATGCTGATGGCAGTATGAAAGCCCTTTGAAAATTATGTAATTATGTCAATGATCTTATTTTAGTCATCGCGATGACACTGTAAGTTAGCTATTTAATTACTCCTACTTCATAGTGAAGGAAAACAGGCTTATATTACTTCCTCCAGTAGACACATATAGTAAACAGTGAATCAAAAAACAGTCTTTTGACTCTATAGCTACAATTCCTGAGTGTTATAATGAGAATGTGGCCAAAACACTATGTGAAAAAGAGTAGCAGCAATAATTCTGTTAGGAAAAAGGAGAGGAGGCTCCAAAAGCATCTGCTAGTGTGAAGTACTCTAACAGCTTTCTGCATGAAATGGAAAAGAGGACCTTCATTTTATAGTCAAATTTTGGTAACCAGATTCCCAGAGAAATCTAATCTTAAAATAACCATGTATAACTTTTCATTATGGTTTATGACCAAACTAAAATACATTATGGCTCAATATATACAAGTATATTTCTAAAAGCAGCTACACTAATATCAATTTAATAAAGCTATTTGATATGATATGAAATAAAGCATTTGAAAGCAAATACACTCCAGAGACTCAGGAAACACAAATGCACATGAATTTGTTCATTGCTAAGTTTAAATGCAAAAAAAAAAAAAAAAAAGGCTAAGCATCCTATTTAATAAAAATAGAAAAAACTAAATGTTCTTAAATAAATCATAAAATAAGCATTTGGTATGCAAAACAGTCAGCATACCTGGGAACATTATTGTTTGAATCTTCACTTTCATTTGCCAGGCCACCAAACAAATAGCATTTGTTACCATATAATGAGAAGCTATGTCCAAGCCTAGGACAAGGAGGTAAACCAGAAGAAGGGGGATGAGGTTTCACTTTTTTCCATAACCAACGACTTGCCTAAAAAAGAGCATAAATACAGTCAGACAAAATCAGGAAGCATTCCAAATTGTCGATAGTGTAACATTAAACCAATACATTTTAATCGGGGGTCCCTCTGGGGATGAACGCCAAGTGACTTTTGAGACAAATGACAAGTAAGCAGGTAACTTATAGAATTAAAATAAACATTCTGATATAAATTCATTCTAGTCTCCCATATTGAGATTTATATAACACTAAATTTATTATAATAAACATCAACAGTTGTGATGTATTTTCCAAGTGAAAAAATAAGTTATTATATATACTGTTAAGAGTGAATGTAATTCATGCATTTTAACTTTTCTGTATTATTTAAGATAATTCATGAATGGTGTTTAATTCATGAATGGAGAATAAGTTTTAGATCTTGGTGTTTAATTCATGAATGGAGAATAAGTTTTAGATCTTGGTTTATTAAATGACTTTTATATTTATATAAAAGTGACTTTTAATAAACCAAGATCTAAAACTTATTCTCTGCCCATGGATGCTTTCTTTATCTAAAACTTTTTTTTTTTTTGAAAATGAGTTGCTTGTAAATAGGTATAATCTACTCACATCTGTCAATTACTAGATGTCTTTATGATCATGGCCCTGGGGACATATGTCAGTTCAGGAAGAAAGTCAACAAAGAGGGCTCTGAATCTGGTTTAGTAGAGAGTCAAATTTAGAAGGGAAAGATGAAATCATTGCCCCTCTTTTTATGTACTGCCAGAGACTAAGGCAGAGATTTTCAAAGTATGGTCTGAGGATCAACAGCAGCAGGTGGGAACTTGGTATGAATGCAAATAGTGAGACCCCACAACAGACAACACAGATTCAGAAACTGGTGTCACAAGGTGCTTCAGTTGCAAGTTAAAGTTGAACTTTTAGCTCTAAGAGACAAAGCCCACATATACAACAGTGCAACTGATACTAAGTAACAGATATCTTAATCTTACAAATGTTATACTAGGTATCCATAAAAGACTTACACTAGAAATTAAAGCTTCCTGGTGAAGTGGCAACATTTTCTTTGAAGCTATAAAATGTAAAACTCAACTATTTTAAATACATCAATGAAATATTCTTGCAATCTTTCAAAGGATTATGAGCAATAATATTACTAAAGCTTCAGACTGGGATAATAAATGTGAAGTATACTTACTTGTAACTCATATAACTCATTGCTGTATCTTCCATATTCAACCATTCCCCCAAATACTAATATTCTGGTACCATCACAGACAAATCCATGGGCAGCACAGCCTGGAGGGATGTCTCCTCTAACAGCTGGTAGGAACCACTGATTTGTAACTAGTTGCCAAAAGAAAATTAAAACCATTATTATAAAGTTATCACAAACTATGAGTGTGTACTTTATCTGTACCACCTATACCTGTGGTTCTTAACTGGGGATGATTTTGCCCCACAGGGGCAAAATAAATATTTTTAGTCGTTATAATTGGAGGGGGAGGGATTCGAATGGCATTTAGTGGATAGAGACCAGGGATGCTCCTAATCATTTTACAATGTACAATGCAGCCCCCTATGAGAAAGAATTAGCTGGCTCAAAGTGTCAATAGTGTTGCTGTTGAAAGCACTGACCTGTGTCATTTAATTCTTACAAACACCCTGCTGGATGAATATTATCAACTCCACTTTACAAATTAAAGACCTGACACTAGAAAGGTTTCGTAACTTTAGCACCACTCCTGGGCAACAGGCAGAACAAAATTCAAACGAGGTCTCACTTATTCCATAGTGAGGGTTTTCACACTCTACCAAAGAGTCAAATAACTTTATAAGCTGGGTGGTAGGAAAGGGGGAAGGTAGAAAATAAAATTTCCTCTACTCCAATATTTTAGTGATCTTTAAATAACCACCATGATTACCTTGTTTGGTCAAAAAGAACTGACTGATCATCACAGACTCAAAATTCGGTAATTAGCCTTACATCACGGAAACAGCTTTCTCATAAGGTTGGCGCATTTACACACACACACACACACACACACACACGGAGGTAATCAAAGGCAGGCACACGCACACGCACAAGGAGGTAATCAAAGGCAGGGCCTTCCCAGGTCAGGGGCACTTGTGATTTGCAGCGGCGCTCGAGCTGACAGTTTTTCCGAGCGTTCACCGTCGAGCTCCAGCACACACACTCAACTATGCGGTGACAGGCGCCGGTCTCGCCATGAACCACTTCCCCGCCAGTTGAGAAGCCTACCAATAGAATAAATCTTAACTGCCACCTGCCAGATACGGGGCTGTATATGGGGTGAAAGTACCAGAAGGCCTCTCATTTTCCCTCCTCCACCCCTAGATTCTTTTCCTCCCAAGGAAGAAAGGAAGGCAGACTGGAAAGGCCCAGAGAGCTTTGGTTTGGAGTTGGTTTTGGTTTTTGACAGGGGAGGGACCTGGGAGCTCCGGAGTGGGCAAGACTTCGGGAAGAGGCCCAGGCGAGTGGAAACAGTCCCTTGCCTACGTCCGCCCGCAGAACTGAGGGGGAAAGATGGGTCCGGGACCGTCTGCCCGAGGGCCGCCGCGCACGGCTCGGGGTCTGGTTCCACTCCATGGGTCCCGAGCAAACAGAGCTGCCGCCCGGGACACTGCGGGACCTGGACCGCCCAGCCAAGCTGCGCTCCCCGTTACCCGCCGGAGGAGGCAGTGACCCGGCGGTGACAGCTGTCAGGGCCGCGGCCGCCGCCTCGCCTCCCCTCCCCCCGCGGCGGCTCCCGCAGGCGGGGCCGAACAGTCGCCGCCTCGCCTACCCGTGTTGTAGACGTGCAGCTCGTCCGCGATGCCCTCGTTGCCCCCTCCAAAGATGATCATCAACTCCCGGATGGCCACGGCCCGGTGTCCGTGCCGGGCGCGGGGAACCGGCCCCGTGAAGGAGGAAACCCGCCTCCAGTTGAGGAGGCTGGGAGCCGCCATCTTCCCAACCCCCGCCCCTCTGCCCACAATGCACCGCGGCCGCTCCGGCGCCCCTGCTCCCAGGGGAGGGCGGGGACCCGCCTCCAGCTGTGCGCCGGGGGCCGGGGCCGGTGAGGGGTGTCTCACGTGACCACCAGCTCCCGCGCCGAGGCGGGAGACCTGCGGGGCGCCGAGACGTCCTGACTGGGGGCCCCGCCCCCACCCCCAGGCGACGTGGCCGGCTTGGGCACCCGTGGCAACGGTACTTAGGTTGCTAGGACATTTCCTCCCCTCCAAGGCACGCTCCCCACCCAGGGCCTCCCGTTTTGTATTTGCGGGAGACAGTGAAGCGTTTTCCCTCGTGGCCACTTGAACTGGGCACATGGGATGTGCGGGCGAGTCAGACCCTTTAAACAATTTTAACACCCTCCGAGCGGAGGTGCGAGGTGCAGGGGACTTGGGGAGCGGAGAAGGAAGTCCCTCTGTGCTGAGGGCTGCCCTGCGCCCCGAGGCGCCGAGCTTGGCCGGGAACTCGGGTGGGATCCCCAGCGAGCGGCCGCGAGGGTTGCGCCCCCGCGGTGCTGGAAGCACTGAAGCAGAAATCGGAGTTCAGTTGGCAAAGGCAAACCAGGCACCTTTGCTTTGGGGGGATGCCTTGGCAAGAAGTTTAGAAACGGTGAGCCGCGAAAGGTGTTTTTGTTTTGTTTAAGCAGGTCAGGGGTTGTATATATATTTCTTCCTACTAACACTTGAAGTTCTTACATTGGCAAGCGCTATCATAATTACCAAATACATAACTCATAAGATCTTTCCAACAATCCGGTGAAGTGAGTGCCTCCCTTTATGAATGAAGAGATAAGGCACAGAGAAGCAATGAAACTATCCCATGGACACTGCAGAAAAGGACTGCAGTCAGAATTTACAAGCAGAACTTCTGGTTCATGAACCCCTATCCCTAATCACTGTGTGATACTGCCTCTGATCACGGTGATATGTAACCCTATTAAAGCCCTCTGACCTGGTCCTGAGTGAGAATCACACTCAGTGATACAAGTCCAGCAAGCAAAGCTGAAGGAAGCTAAAATTCCCATCCCAGACTCAAAAAGGTACTCTACACACACCATGTATAGTAACTCTCCTAATAATCCTTTCTCCTTATTTTCAATTTCTCTCATATGCCTACCTCATCCTTTCCCCGCCCCCCCCCCTCAAACCTAAGGATGCACCTCATCTCCACCTCACCCAGGGGAGCTTTCTTTTGAGAGGTTTGACCTTTTAAAAAGATGTTCTTACTATTCTTTCCAGGACCTGCTTCTCAAGTTTTTTCTCTGATTGTTACTCCAATTTCAAAATATGGTCAAAGAGAATTTGGCAGGGAAGGGAGAGTTCACTAACAAAAAAGGAGACTATGAATACTTAAGTATTAATATTTTTCTTTATTAGACCATACATGAGCCCTTAAATGTTTCTGTTACAAAGTCTTTGTGGATCTGAAACAAAACTGGAAAGGTGAGGATAAAGCAGTGAGTTTTTCATAAAGCCTAAAGTATTTCGATTGAAGAGCTGCTTTTTATTCTGAGACTTTATTCTATTCCAACTTTCATGAATGTTGCTGTAAGTAGCAAAAGACTAAGGGCAAAATTAAAAATTGCAAGCCCTATGTTGACATTGACACTTAGAAAAACTGGCATATTTGAAAGTTTGAAAATCCCTGAAGGAAGGGAAGAATGAAGGCAAAATATTCTTAAAACAAAAGATTGCAAGTAAGACCTGATGGATTAGATAAGGAGCTGTAGGACAATGGTGAGTTAATTTCCCAGGGCTGCTCTAACAAAGTACTATAAACCAGGTGACTTAAAACAACAAAAATGTATTGTCTCAGTTCTTGAAGCTAGGTATCCAAATCAAGGTGTCAGCAGGGCCATACTTCCTCTGAAAGCTGTAGGGGAGAATACTTTCTGGCCTCTTTCTAACTTTTGGTGGTGGCCACCAATCTTAGGCATTCCTTAGCTGTAGCTGGATGGCTCCAATTTCTGCCTCCATCCCATGGTGTTCTCCCTTGGTGTTCTCCCTTGTCTGTGTCTCATTTTATAAATTCACTTGTCATGTTGGACGAGGGTCCATCCTAATGACCTCAACTTGATTACATGTGCAAAGACCATGTGTTCAAATCAGTTTACATTCGGGGCCTCCCTGGTGGCGCAGCGCTTAAGCGCTGTGCTGTGGAGCTGTTGGCAGCAGTGATGCGAGTTCGACGCCTGGCGGGGAGATTCCCACAGGAGCGGTGGACCTCTCCTGCCTCGCCCGCTGCTCCCCTCAGCAGTGTCTTTCCATCGCTCTGCCTGTTCTGCTCCCCACTCTGTCTCTGGTGAACCTTCTCGCCGCCCTATGCCTCTGGCCTGTGCCCCAGCTTGTATGCATAAATAAATCTAGGGAAAAAAAATCAGTTTACATTCACAGGGTATTTGAACTTAAACTACCTTGGGGGTGGGGGACACAATTCAATCTGTGACCAAATGCTCGACCCAGTGGGAAAGGTATTTCCCGGAGCAGCTTTGCCTCAATTCTGCTTAAGTGAAGAATCTAGAATAAAGTCCCAAACCTCAGGAAAGCTGCCTTCAATATTTGAAAATACAGAAAGGAAGTTACAACCCAGGAAGAGAGTAGAGGAGAGTGAGGGAAATTAGTGCCCTGAAAAAGCCAACATGTAGGAGGTAAATTAAGAAAGAGACACTCTTAGAGTAAATGCAGAATGAACAGCCAGAAAGGTCAAAAGGGAATGGGGTGAGGGTGAGGGTGATGTCAAAGAAGCCACAGGCAAAAGGGTTTTATAGAGGCGGAAGTGGTTATCTAAAGCCAAGTACCATAAAGAGATCAAATAAGGAAAAAAACTGAAGAAGTATCTGTTGGATTTGCAAATTAGGAGGTTGTTAGTGACCTAGATTAAAATACTTTCAGTGGAGTGGGAGATGGGAAAGTCAGAGATGCCCAAAGAATAAGTAGCAAGTAAGGAAGCACACATATCAATAACACGTATCGTCTACTTTTTATAGAGAAGAATGGCACTCCCCCAAATCAAATACCTGTCATATATCTCAGCTCATAATATAGCCCAGGAGGTAAAATCATGGGATTTAGAATCCAGTGGGCATAAGCACTGACGGTGTGGCTTTGGTCAAATCATTTATCCTCTTTGAGCCTCAGATTCTTTGCCTATAAAGTGGAGATGATAACATCTATTTCTTAGGGTTATTTGAAGGTCAAGTGAGATAATCCTTGTAAAGTACAGTAGTTTTTGCTTGGCGTGGTAGTGCACAGATGTAAACATGACCTTATAAATTGAAAACCTATAGAGCAATTTTAATTTTTAATGGGACAAATTACAATTGTCCTGTGATCTCTAAAATCTTTTGTCAAGGTTAGGAAAAAGACAAAACTTGCAAACTGACCATCGATCATACAGGAGGCGGTGGTGTTAGGGATGGGGGTGGTAAGTGGGTCAAAAAGGGAGGGAAGAGCCCAAGGGACTGTGGTTATAGATCGTGGGTGTTATGGTGATGGGAGAACTTCCGGGACTACACCTAGAAGAAATCAAATACTGTCCAAAAATTAACGGTGATGTAAGAAAAAAAACAATAAAAATTTAACAAAATATTTTGTTACAATTTTAGAAACTTCCTTACTGATGATTTTAAGTGTATGTAGAGGAAAAAAATAGATGTATTTCTCATACAGTATGTAATTAAAACATTAGAAATATTGAGAATTAAAATGTTTTCTTTGATTTTTTTGGTGTATTAATAGAACATATCAAGAATCATTTGAACTGAGCTTACCTTCTTGTCATATAACCCACTGTACAGAGGAAGCAACTTTCTATGCCCCAACAAATTGTCAGCCTCCTTTCTAAGTTTGAATCAGCTTTGCATATTTTCTCTCTTGAACTTTCAAAATTGGTCTTTCAAAGTATCTTTGAAAGTTCCTTTAACATTAGTTTTGCCTGTGTCACTTCCTCTGGAACATCTTCGTGCTTTTCATCACAACAATGTTCACGAATTCAGCTTTACTAAATCCCTCTGTCTGCATCTCTAGATTTTAGCAGTGAGAGCATCAACATTCCCACAGCCAGTTCTTTCTTCTCTATTTCCACTTACCTTTGATTTAAACTTACATGATCACTTTCTGTCTATTCACTGCACTTTTATCTTTGTTGGCTGGTTCTCTCTAGCATCCATTTTTGCAGATGCCACATGTGTTTATCACCAGAAGATAAGAGAGTGACACAACTGCATGCTTTGCTGCCTGCACAAAAACTGAGTAACAGATGTCTAGAGACCGGTCCCCAACACACTGTGAAAGGAATAACGTGCTTGGCCACTGATCAGGATGTGGGTCTATTATTTGCATAGTCATTTGTGGACTGAAAAGCGAGTAGCCAAGTTTGTACTTACGCAATTACTCACAGTTGATATACCGTGGTGACTGAGATGTGGACTGTGTTGTTGGGGGAGCTGATGTTATTTAACTAAACCATGTCATTAAAGTTCAGTCTGTTGCAGTGCAAAGCAAGACCAGGCTGCTCATGCGGAGCCCGACATGTAGTCTGCGGTAGATAGTCCATCCAGCAGCAGCAGCAGCATTTTCAATATATTCCTACTGTTCCCTCTCCTCCTCTTGAGCTGCAGGCCATTGAGGAGTCAGCTGAGAGGGAGGGCCTGGGACTGGAAAGTGGCAGACGGTGCCGTGTTTCAGCCAAGAGTGCAAATTGCAATGTCCAAAAAGGTACCTTACTGTCAGTTGAGGACTCCAGCCAAGGGCTTATTGGCAGAGATCTGAGAAGGAGTTTTGGGGAGTGCCAGCAGGTGGGGAGAACTCAAAAGCAAGAGCACCGAGGCAGGCGCTGCTCGTGAGATGAAGGAAGCAGATGGTGTCTGAGAGGTGTTCACAGATCACAGGGCTCCAGCCATTGGCCTTGGCTAGAGCTGTGGCCAAGGCTTGGGCATAAAGAGGGCAGCTGGCAAGGGCAAGCCTGGACTCTACGCCAGGTAGAGCCTAAACCAGTTACCAGAATAGGGAACTGGCACAAGAACCAAGGAAGAAAACACTCATCTTATGTGGGAGAGGGGGACTCCCAGTTGCAGTCTCAGGTGTAGGAGCAATTGCTGCAGCTCAGCAGGGAGCAGAGAAGAACCCAGAGCACCTAAACTCTGGGTCTGGGCATGACCCTTGCCTGAGTCCTACCAGGCAAAGAGAAAGGATTGGAGCTCTAATTGGTATACTTGCCTGCCCCAAGTGGGTGATTTTGGAGTCATTCCCACGAGGCAGGAGCAGTAAATAGAGGCTGGTCAGCCTGCCCCAGCCAAGGGACTCATTGCTGGCTTCTTCCTTTCCTTTCACTTATCTTTCTCAACCATTGTGATTTTCTCTAGGACCTATCCACAAAGAAATACACTCAACCAAGAAGGCCGGTGGCTAGAAGAAAGGATATATATTTGACTTTCAACTTAACAAGAAATAAACATGGAATCATAATGACAGCTATATCTTCTGTTGACCAATGATAACCACAAATTTAAAACACACGTGAAATGCACATATCCACATAGGACAGGATTCAGGCATAGAACTGAAATTTGACAAAGTGACTTAACCACATAAGGGTTTATTTTCCTCACAAAGCCAGATGTTCCTTTAGCAGTTAGCTCAGGGCTGCTACGATGACTCCTAGTGACATCAGGGACATAGGCTCCTCCCATGTTCTTGCTCTGCGCCCCCCTCACATGTTCAGGGCTGCTGAATCACACAAGGCCAGGGGACCCCAGTCGCACCACACAAGGATATTTCCATTTGCTTATACAGATCTACTCTCCACTTTTAACATGTCCAGTGCCGTAGGATTGTGTCACTTGATTGCCCTTACCCTCTGGCTTCCAAGTGGGTTTGATCACTGGCAGGTGCCACCATTGGGAGCTTGTAAGGTTGGGGTAATTAGCCCTCCAGTCTCTTTCGTGTGTGTCAACACAGTGAGGTTTTTTTCCTAACAGGACAATAAGTCCTGTGGGGCAGCCCTGCCCCTACGGCTATTTTTCCCACTCCCTTCTAGTGCCCTGCAGGGCTAGAGGTGGTAACAGCTTCCTGCACTATCTCTGATCCATATTTCTTTTTTTTTTTTAAGATTTATTTATTTATGCATACAAGCTGGGGTGTAGGCTAGAGGTGTGGGATGGTGAGAGGATTCACCAGAGAGAGTGGGGAGCAGAACAGGCAGATCGACTGAAGTACACTGCTGAGGGGAGTAGTGGGCGAGGCAGGAGAGGTCTGCTGCGCCATATGGGAATCTCCGGCCTGGGTATCGAACTCGTGCTGCAGTGGCTCTGGAGACCTTCATAATGTTGTGCTTGATCCGTTGTGCCACAAGGGAGGCCTCCTCTGATCCAGATTTCCTTAACACGGGTTAGCCTTTCAAATTGTGCCTTTCTTCGAAGTCTCCACGATCAGCCCATCGGAGTGAGCCATCTGTCCCTCCAGGAATCCAACTGATTCAGCCCTGTGGTCTGTGTGCTGCCAGCGTGGCCATATGTGCTGGCACTACGTGGGTCTTGCATCCTCAGAGCTGCACGAGGGCTTCTCCACCTCCGGCATCAAGGTTGCATTTCAGACAGGAAGAAAAGGCTAGGCACCATACAGCACAGTGCCCGGAAAGCCATCGCTTTCTAGGAAGTCCTGACAACTTACCCGCTTCCATGCCACCCAAGCAGCAGGACACCTGAGGAACTGACTGTTTTGAACTGGATGCCTTGCCGTCCCAAAGAGAAGAGTGTTTCTAGTCGAAGGAAAGCAGCAGAGGTTATTAAGTAGATGACTGACAGTGTTTGCAATATCATATAATTCACTTGAACATAAAATAAAATAAACAAAAAAAACCTACTGTTACAAGTCCTTTTCCTGTTTCATACCTGGGGGCTTCTTCATGAATTCACAATAAAAAATAACAATAACTTTCCCGTATGGACCCCTTACTGAGTGCTTTTACACGAAAGATGTCTTTTAAGACTCAGAAGTGTCCTATGAGCCTTCCCCACCTTGTGGATGAGGAAGCCGAAGGTAAGACTTTCAGTAACACAGAAGTATAACACCTGAGCTAGCACCCAGGTCTGTCTCCAAACCCCATGCTGCAGCCCCTGCGCTTATTACGCATGTCCCTTGCACCCCTGTCTCTTTCTGTTCTCTTAATCTCTTCCCCAGGGAAGACTCTGTGCGTACATTATGAAATCTAGATCCTAGATAATAAGCCTTTGGCATCCTGAGAACATGACTGTAGGGTAAGTGAATTCATCAGGCTTTTTGCGCCACTAGCCTCTGTGGCTCTCACCTGCGGCCTTGATCGTGTCAATGCAGAAGGCGCTTGGGAGCGTCAGTGTGGGGTGTGCGTGCCTGAGAATGCACACCTGGAGTATGGGTGCAGGCACGCGTAAGTGCATACCTGAGCTTGGAGGCCTGTGATATAAGAGCAGCATCCCCAGGGATGGCTACGAGAAGGCGGTGACTATAGAAGGGACAAGACCAAGAGAGAACACCAGAGAGAAAGAAAGCATAAAAGATTGCTGGGGGCTGAAGGGCTCGCCAGCCTTCCCCCAGGTGCCTACCCTGTGCCTGGTTGCCCCACTACAATGAGCCAGCAGGAGAAAGAATTTCCTGTTACATGAACCTACTCATTCATCAGCCGTTAGCCTGGGCCAGGCATTTTACCGGATGGACGAGAGCTGCCAAGAGGAAAAAACATGATTTTTGGAGGTCACTGGAACAGGTTGGATGCCCTGGAATAGCTTGGGAGCTTTCCACCACAGGGGCGCCTGGGGGCATGTCTCAGCGGCAGTCCCACTGCTCCCGATACCACAAAATTCTGGCAGGGCAGTGGCAAACCCTGAGCCAGGGAATGAGGATGTTATTGTTTGCTCACATGGGTGTAGTGAGCACTGGAGCAGGAGTCCAGTGAGATTAATCTGGCTTCCCACAGGTGATCACTGTATAAAGTGCATCTTTGCCCCAACCAATGATGACAAGGTTGCAACCATCTCTGTTAGCTCAATCGTTGAGACAGGTGGTGGCTTCAAACAGTACAAGTTGCCAAGAGCAAAGAGAAAAGAGGAATAGCATGATGGCCACATTCGCTGGGTTGTGTGAAGGCTTTGAGGTAGGGGTATCCAAGGGAACACCACCGGCAGCGATACTTCTACACACACAGATGCAGAGGGATGACCGAGTGAAAAGTTCAAGTGCTGTGGACACGATTTAACCCTAGACTTGCAGCTCTAAGTCCATGTCAGAAACATGCTTCAAGTAGGAAACAGTGGAGAAGTGCTGCTCGGGAATCCCGGTCCCTGCTCTATCACTAACATGCTTTGAGAACTTCAACTTGGACATGTTCGGAGCCTCAGTTTGTCTGCAAATAGATAAACACAACATCTGCTCCACTTACCTGACAGCGGTGTTGTGCAAAAGTAAAGATGAG
The DNA here is from genome assembly GCA_004024925.1 of Scalopus aquaticus. Classification (NCBI taxonomy): domain Eukaryota; kingdom Metazoa; phylum Chordata; class Mammalia; order Eulipotyphla; family Talpidae; genus Scalopus; species Scalopus aquaticus. Next base: position 27,913 of record PVIJ01003525.1, read on the forward strand.
AGAGAAAGAGAAGATGAGAAGACACTGTAGCGATGTTCGAAGCTGGATGTTAACAGAAGGGACTCAGGATACCCCCACTCCCCAGGTTCAAGTCTGAAAAAGAACCCACGAAGTCCTCCAAAGCTGCACTATAGTTCATGGTAGTAGCCACAGACGCATTGGTTGTTGGGATGACCAAAAAACTGGATTTTAAACTTTACTTTGTTTTTAACTGATTTAAATGGGGAAATTAATAACTCAATTTCAGTTATTGGAAAATTTTCAAGTATGTTTGGAACAACTTGAGTATGGAGTCTGCTTTTTAAACTGTAAGTTTTGTGAAGTTGTCAGTTCATACATGTCAGTTGCTGCTGAAGAAATTTGCTGTTTGAACTGAGATGTGCTGCTAGTCTAAAAGACACAGCTTTCAAAAACCGGATTTAAAAAGTAATTAAAATGTCTTGTGAATGTTTTACCTTGTGTTGTTGAAATAATACTTTGTATATGTTGGGTTGAATAAAATATATGATTGAAATTGACGTCTTTGCACTTAAAGTGACTACTAGAAAGTTTAAAATGGCAATGCTGCTTGCATCCTATTTCTATTAGACAGCACACTCCTTTAGAAGGAGGCAGTGAGCGGGAGGCTCCTCTTTCCTCCCTAGGAGCTTGGGAGTGAGTCCATCACAGAAATCAGTTTCAGGATCCCAGGAAAGTGCAGGCACCACCTCTGGGTTTCTGAGAATCCCAGAAACACAAAGCTGGGTGGAGCTGATTCCTTTCCTGATTCCTTTCCAAGTTCAGGCACAAAACACCAACTTGAAACTTATTACCCCCATTGCCTTGTTAGACATGAGACCACAGTTGCTATCTGAGCTTTGAGTTAGGGTCAATAGCATTTTAATGACAAGGAGACTTCCGGAGGAGCTAGTGGCAATGAAATTATTCTTAAAATCAGTAGGAACTGCATTTTCCATTTCTGTTCTTTTCAGAGTTTACTCCACTGTGTGGTAGCAATCCACCCTCCAAGTATTGCTCTTCTATGGTTTTGAATCTTTTCATCCAGAGCAGTCTTGTTTTCGAAACGATTTACATGCAGACCGTTGGACAAGGATGCCAGAGGAAGCCTGGCCGTCCCAGCCAGCCTGCCAAGCACATCTGGAAGTCATTGCAGGGGCCACCTCCCTCCACCAGTGCACTGTCTGGATTCCCTGTGGCTCACACAGGGTGGGGAGAAACCTGAGCCCTCTAAAGTCAACGCAAGGAGAGGGGGCTGCGACTGGGGGAGGACCGCTCTCCGGGAAATGTAATATTGGCGTGGGGCTCTCTAGTCCTTTGGGATTTCCAATGGAGTCTTAGAAGCAGAGGAAACAGCAATGAAGGGCTGCAGCTTGGAGCCAGACGCAGTTTGAATGCCCTGCCCTGCTGCTCTTCTGGACCTTGGAGCCCAAAGCCCAAGCCCTCACCGTTCACCAGGTAAAAGAGACATTTACAAGCCTCAGGGCAGCCTTCCCATTTTACTCTGGCCTGCCTGCAATAGTCATTTATTTTGCTATAGACTCAAAAAAGTAAATCAGAAGTCAACTATTTGTACAAACTCTGACTTCAGGAGTCCTCCTCGCTCCCCCCCCCCAACCAGCCGATGCTTGTAGTTTGCCAAAGGAATTTTTTTGGGGGAATGGGGAGTGGAAGGGAAACATCTCTGCAAAATTCAGGACATTCAATGTTCAAGTTTGTCACATCCCGGGTTGCTTGACCAGATTTATGCATCCAGTAGGATTTACTATTTATATCGTATTTTAAGCATGGAAATCAGTGGTTAGTTAGGACACAGATAAATGCTAGCATTTAATGTAAGTGTATTTCTGAGCCAGGAAAGACTTAACTGAACTGTGATTCACATTTTTGGAATCTGTTCTTAAGATGCTGTTCTGAGTTCCCCCTCAAAAAAAAAAAAAAAAAAGAACTGGAAGTCACGAAAATCTAAGTGAGACTTACTATAAATGCAGTTGTCACGGTGTTCAGGTTGAGAATGCTTTCACATTAAAAATGGCTTGTTATGTTTACTTTATGAGCACATGTTACTTTGCTCACTGGATAAGCTTGACAAAGCCGATCTTTAATGTCTAACACAAGTTAAGAAGAAATAATTAATGTGAGAGAAAAAGAGAAGGGGTTGATATCCTAACCTCTGGATGTGCTGTGAAAAAAGGAATCAGTCTTCTAGCTGTTTGGCCCTGGGCAGTCAAGTATTTATTCTAGGGGCCACTGGTTTGTTGGCTTATTTTGTCTTCTGCAAGTGTCTTGCTGTATTTCTGTACATTTCTTTTTGGGTGAGTTAATGGAATCCCAGCCCTCCAGCAAGTGAACTGGGGACAGAATCATGGGGTGAACCAATGTGTTGCACTGAGCTTGACAGGCTTTGACTCTGGGTGAGTTCCTTAACTTGCCTGCGCCTCTGTTTCCTCAACTGTAAGATGACAATCAAGTGACATAATATGTCTAAAGGACAGAACACAGTGTCTTCAGAGCTGAGACCTCACGGAAGGCTGGCTTTCTGGAGTTGCTGACAGTGGCAATGGTGATGCTGAAAGCGACCCCATTTCCCACTCTGCCTTGGACACGTTGTGCCCCGTTAGTCTGCTCCTCTGAGTGTTCCTCACATCCTCACAGGCCTTCTGTCTTCCTCGCTTTGAGTCACAGGGCAAGCCCACAGCTCCTAGGGTCAGAATAGAAAAGGAATCAGGAGGGCTCCAGAGAAAAGGGTAACAAACCTCACAGGGGACTAATGAAACACATTCCAATCAAGGATGATAAAGAAAAAGGGCCCTAAGATAAGGTTTGGGACACAGAGAATTCTGGGCACAGAGACACTTAGGGAGAGTGAATGAGACCACTGAGAACTAACCAGTCACAAAGATACTAATGGGAATTTTGAATAATTAGGGAAAGAAGGTGTATATTCCCTGAGGCACCACTCCACTTGGGCTTTCTTGCCTGTCCCTGGCCTGGTTCACCAGTGTGGAGATCCCACTTTATTTCTGTTCCTTTTCTCCTTAATAAACTTTTTCTTTCTTTAAACAAATCTGCCTCTTTTCACTTGCCTGACTGAGTGTCAGCGAAGTTCCTACTGTGGCTTTGTGAGACACCAACCGGTGGTCTAGTGGCCGGGACTCAGCACTGTCCCTGCAGCCTGGGATCCATTCCTGGCTGGGAGAATAGACCTGAAGACCTGAAATTATGGTATCAACTTCAAATAATTCTCCCCACCTCCCTTCCTGGCTCTTTTATTTCCTTGTTTGTTCTTCTTCTTTTTTTTTATTTACTGAAAGACATGCTTATTAGCAATAGTCTTCAGGGCTTCCAGTTCTAGTTCCAAGGCATCACAATTCTAAATATTTCTTTTATTTCAGCATTTTCAAAAGAATGTTCTGAGGAAGATAGTCTCACGGGGGAAATACATTCTGAATGCTTATCACCCTCTCAGAAACTTCCAGGCATAATGGCATCTTCAAGGCAACAGAAATGTGAGCTTCAGGTTGTGCCACACCATGGCTCCCCATTGGCCCCAGAACCATTTTATCACATAAGATTGACTAACATTTCTCAGAGAACACGCCACAATACCCTCTTCTGGCCACACATTTTTGTTTTGTTTTTTTTTTAAAGATTTATTTATTTTTGCATACAGGCTGGGGTACAGGTCAGAGGCATGGGGCGGCGAGAGGGTTCACCAGAGACACAGTGGGGAGCAGAACAGGCAGGTCGACGGAAATACACTGCTGAGGGGAGCAGTGGGCGAGGCAGGAGAGGTCTGCTGTGCCATGTGGGAATCTCCTCGGCCAGGCTTCGAACTTGCATTGCTGCTACCGAAAGTGCTGCGCTTAACTGCTGCGCCACCAGGAAGGCCCTGGCCACATCTATTTTTATTTCGGCTCCTCTTGTGAACATCCACCTTCATACTGCTCTGGTGAACACCACAGGGAGCATCTTACTCTTCCTTCCCTAGTTAAGAACACAAGCCAGGTCACTGCACCATCCTGACAGGTAGAAAAGCCCACCTCAAGTGGCCAGCAGGGATCAGCAACCATTTCTGCAAAGGGCCAGATGGGTGACTTTGCAGGCTACACGTCTGCCTTGTACTACCCAAAACCGTTTTGTAATGTGAAACCAGCGGTGGACAGATCACCAAAGAATAAGCCCTGGAACCTTAATTACAAAAACTGATGATGGGGGCCTCCCTGGTGGCACAAGGAGTTAAGTGTCAGCACTATGAAGCTATCCGCAGCTGCACGAGTTCAATCCCCAGCCAGGGAGCTTCCCACAGGGCTCAGCAGATCGCTCCTGTCTCGCCCACTGCTCCCCTCAGTGGTGTATTTCAGTCGATCTGCCTGTTCTGCTCCCTACTCTGTCTCTGGCGAATCCTCTCACACACACACCCCCACCAACCCTGGCACCTCTGGCCTACACCCCAGCTCCTGTATGCATACATGAATATTTTAAAAAAAGCCAAACAAACAATGATGAGCAGAGTCTGTCACAGGAGTCACAGTCGGTTGAGCCTTTTGGTGAAAGACTGTTTGGTCCCAGCACACAACTAAGCAAGATGCTCTCCCAGGCTGACTTCTTTTCCTGTGTTTTAGGGGATCTGGAACAAACTTTTCAGGATATTGCAGAAGTAAAAAAGGACAGAGGTGTTTTATCAGAAATTAAATCCCTGAGTCCTGATTTTGCCCTTTCTCGTTCCATCAGGGAAACCCATGCTCTTGTTCTGTTCAGACTAGGTAGCTTGAATGACGGGCTCTATTCATCGCGTCTTACGCAGGGTCTATGGAGTTCAATCAAATCGTCAAGCTTACATCAGACGCTTGACACATGGTGATAACAAGCAACCATGGGAAGCAGCTGGCTGTAACAGCTATAAAGGTGGTTAAGAATGTGGACGCAGAGCCAGACTGCCTAGGTGTGAACCCTGGCTCTGCGACCCATTCGCCCTGTTACCCTTGGGAGCTCTCTTGGCCTCTGTGAACTTTAGTTTCCTCATCAACGGTTTCCTCAAGGGCATAATAACCTTACAGGGTTGTTCTGAGAATCAAATGAGCTGATAGATGTAAAGGTCTAAGAACAATGCCTCGGACACAGCAATTCTAAGTGTTACGGATTATGATGATAACTTATTTAATGGGACCTTCAGAACAATCCCATTTTACAGATTGGGTTTTGTAAATTGTCCAAGATGACACAACTGAGAAATGAGGCAGAATCAGGATTCAAAACTCGGCTCTATGGAATGAGCGAGATCATGACATTTCCCTGCAGGTACCTGCCCTGCCACATTGAAGTCATTTGATAAGACCTTCCAGAAACCCTCTCTTTACTTTCCCCTTTTGATTCCCAGTGTCTTTCCTAGTCTTCCCTACCTGACCCCGTGCAGACAGGATCGTATCCATCACAGCCTGGAGATTGCTTTAGATTCCTTCCAAACACAGTAATACCAAAGCCCCCCGCCCCCGCCATCCCCCAACTGATCAGGCTTGGCATGTAGAATAAAACTTAAAGGACTCTGACTTTTGGACTATTTTTCTGAAGAATCCTTCCCACTTTTGCCTTTTTTTCCTAAGGCAGCACTAATCCCTTAGCCACTGCCAGATCGTAAAACATTCTTTCCAGATTTGGCCATGGGCCCAAACCCTCTGGCATCTGGTAAAACAACTCCTAGTGCAAGGTCTTCAGGGATCTATTTTTAAACATAGGTCCAGACCGATTCCCTAAGCTCTCTTTTTCCCCCAGTCACAGGCTCTCAGAGCTCAGCCTTATTTCCTTCACGCTTGGAAGCTGCCACCATACAGTCTTGCCCTCTTTCCAACACTGGCTGCCAGACACCTCCCAGTTCCATCTTTCTTGCTATCTTGAAGACAAGCCAACTGGCTTTTACATGCTAATCGTTGACTATTTATCGCTATAGGGAAACTACTCCCTGGCGCTCAACCTTAGAAAGCTCACAAAGGGCAGGAGACACCATTCTGGGCTCCTTGTTGCACTGAGAGGAGGAAGGCTATTGGCATGACTCTTAGCTCTTATTCCTGGAATGGGACCAGCCACTGCTCCCTTCTGATTTTCTTTCTTAATGAAAGTCTACTAGCTCCTTTCTTCCTGGCTTGGAAAAATGGAACAATAAGAGCCTCTTTCCTTTTCTTTCTCTCTCCTGTCACTCATTCACTCATTCCACACATTTATTGAACTCCTGCCTTATGGCAGGACAGGCATGCAGAAGTGGGTAAAGTGTTGGTTCAGATATTCATCATCACATGGTCTAGTGGCATACCTGTAACATGAGAACACAGTGTGGTGAGTGCAGGGATACAGACAAGGAAGGAGGTGAAGGGAACAATCAGGCAGTGCAATCAGGTAAGGCTTCCTGAAGGAGGTGGTATCTGAATTGAGTCTTGAAAGTACAAGTGATTTTTACCACGGAAAGATAAAGGGAAATGACATTCAAGTAGAGAGAAATGTATGAGCCAAATCCAGAGGCAAGAAAAACACAGACTCGGGTGTGGAGGACACAGGATTACAAAGACTAGCTTTCAAGCCATTCTGTTTGAGCAGAAGGCCTGGTAAGATGATCAACAAGCATTTTAGGCCCAAACATTAACTTTTCGATAGTGGGGTTCTAGTTTTAGGGCTTTAAGCAGGAAAGGAAAACTCAGAATTGGTTTTCAACCTATCAATAGAATTCTACAAGACATCTGGCTTGTCTTCTTAAAAAATAAAAAGGCTGTGGGGGTGTGGCAGGGCTGACTAAGGAGTAAAAGAAACTCAAGATCTGACCACCAAATTTAAAAAGATGATATCAGGACAATGGGGGGAATTTGAATATAGACTATTCATCAAATACTATTAAGCTAATGTTATTTTGCTTAGGTGTGATAATGGTGTTGTGGTTATGTAGGAGGATGTTCTTATTTTTTTTAAGATTTATTTATTTATGCATACAGCAGATGGGCTGTAAGCCAGAGGTGGGGGCGGGAATGAAAGGATTCAGCAGAGACAGAGTGGGGAGCAGAACAGGCAGAATGACTGAAGTACACTGCTGAGGGGAGCAGCGGGTGAGACAGGAGAGGTCTGCTGCACATGTGGGTCAGCTCCCTGGCCAGGGATTGAACTCATACTGCAGTGGCTGCTGACAGCTTCAAAGTGCTGAGATTTAACCCCTTGTGCCACGAGGGAAGCCCTCATAGGAGGACATTCTTAAGAGACACATGCCATGGTATTTGATATCTCTATCTATTGAGAAGAGAGAAAGTAAATATGGCAACATGTCAGCAATTGGTGAATTGGTATAGGGTATGTTAGAATTCATTCTTTCAACTGTTTGGTAGACTTGAAATATTTCAAGTGAAAATAAGGAGAGGAAAAGTAAATAAAAAATGAAGATACTCAAATGGTTTACAGAAGCTTCTTGTTTAATCTTAAAGAGATGGGCAGCATACTAAACAGGGGAAAGATGAGGGCCCTTCACAGATGAGTCAGAACTCACTGTTCCTCTGCCTCTGGCGTGATCTCAGTACAGGGACACTGCGGAGATATTGTGGGTTCAGTTCCAGACCACAGCAATAAAGCAAATATCACTGTAAGGTAAGTCACGAAAATTTCTGGGCTTCCCAGTGAACATAAAAGTTTTATTTACACAACATTGTAGTCTATTAAGTGTACAAATGTGTTATGTCATAAAACACTAGTTCACATCTTAATTAAAAAATGCTTTATTGCTAAGAAATTCTAACAATCATCTGGGCCTTCCTTGAGTCATAATCTTTCTCCTGGTGGAGCATCTTGTCTCAGTGTTGATGGCTGATATTGGGCAGGTGGTTGCAGAAGGTTGGGGGGAACTGTGGCAATTTCTTAACATGAGACAGCAATGAAGTTTGCTGCATTGCTTAATTCTTCCTTTCACAGAGGATTCCTCTATAGCACGTGATACTGTCTGATAGCAATTCAACCACAGTAGAATTTCTTTAAAAATTGGAAGTCTCAAGTCCAGCTGCTGCTTTATCGACTAAGTTCAGGTCATAGTCTAAATCTCCACCAGGAGTAGTTACAGTCTCATGAAACCACCAATTATTAAGAAGCAACTCTTCATCATTTCAAGTTTTATCATGAAATTGAAGCAATCTGGTCACATCTTCAGGCTCCACTGTTAATTCTAGTTCTCTTGCTTTTCTACCACATCTGCAGTGGCCTCCTCCACGCAGATCTTGCACCTCTCAAAGTCATCCCTGAGGGTTGGAATCAACTTCTTCTAGACTCCTGTTAATACTGATATTTTGACCTCTTCCTATGAATCATGAATGTCCTTAATGACACCTAGAATAGCAAACCCTTTACAGTAGATTTGCAATTGACTTTGTCCAGCTCCATTAGAGGAATCACTGTCTATGGCAGTCTTATGAAATGTATTTTATGGGTAAGACTTGAAATTTGAACGAACTCCTTCCACAGACTGGCTCGAATGGCTAGCATGTAAGCAGGCATGAAAACAACGTGAATCGCCTTGCACATCTCCATCCAAGCTCTTGGGTGACAAGGTGCATTAAAAGTGAGCTGTGATTTTTTGAAAGGAATCTTTTTTTCTGATCAGTAGGTCTCAACAGTGGCTTCAAATATTCAGTAAATGCTGTTGCAGTCAGATGTGCTGTCACCCGGGCTTTGTTGTTCTATTTATAGAGCATAGGTGGAGTCGATTTAATATCATTCTTAGGGGTCCTACAGTTTTCTGAATGATAAATGAGCACTAAGCTTAATCATTTCTAGTTTTTGTTTTGAAGGGGGAGATGGGCGAGTCTTCCTTTGACTTGAACACTGAGAGACCATTGTAGGATTATTAATTTCAGTATTGTTATATCTCAGGGACTTGAGCCCAATCAGAAAAACCCTAAATAATGTGCTGTTATGACTTGATTCTTTCCAAGGTACAAGAGGGAGAGAAAGAGAAGAGTCAGTGCAAATGAGTTGGGAGATCCTGGGAATCAGCCCATATCCCTGGAAAATAAAAGAGACATTGTTTTTGGTTATTTACAGTGAATTAAAGACATGAATGAAATCCCTGTTGAAGAGTTTCCCTAGGTCACTGCCAACAAGATCTCACAACACTTTGGTTCTTGAAGAAGCCCCGGGGTACAACAATATCCTGCCTTTCTTTGCTGCCTGCCGCCAGCTGTCTCAGTCATGTTGCTAGTTTCTAAAGGATATTATTCCCTACTTTCTGACTGTTGCCTCCAGTCAAATGTCAAATTCAGAAGTTGCTTTGAAAGGCCATAATTAAGGAAGATCAACTTAATTTTAAAACAAACTTTGAGTTTTCAAGACAAATTGTTATTTAGAGCAAATTAAGTTTCTACAAGATAGAGAAAGTCAGTTCCAGCTCCGGGGTGATTGGCAAAATGCCACAAAGAAATGGATGAACATATAAATGTGGCAAAATTGAATTTCCAGACTAAAATGAATGTGATGATCTAAAATTCTTGTCTAATGGTTAAAATTGATCTTTTAAAATCAAACCTACCCTGCTGTGCTAGAGTTTACAGGATGTGTCCTTATACCGGTTTCTCTTATTACCCACCACTTCTTCCAAAGAATATATAAGATACTGGCTGTGCAGACTCCGCCACCCCCAGAGTCTCTGCACCCAGCAGCCTTAGCGAATCTGGGTGTTCTTCCACAGTACTACAAGGAGCCACATCTCCTTCTAGTTGTTTGGAAAGAAAGTTCCAAAGACAGCAGAAAACTATTGTTTTCTGGGCACTGGGGAAAAAAGATCAGGTTGTCAAGTTTCCTGCTTACACAGAATCATTCTAGGATTTATGTGCCAGGGAGGTGATTTTACACACCACAGTGGCACTGGGACAAGTCCATCTATGGAGAGGTGGAGAAATTTGATGATGGGAATTTCATCCTGAAGCATACAGGTCCCAGTATCTTGTCTGTGGAAAATGCTGGCCCCAACACAATGGTTCTCAATTTGAAAGGTTGTATAGGGCAGGATTCCCTTTATATGACATTCTGGAAATAGCAACTTTGAGGGACAGAGAATGAAGTGGTGGTTGCCAGAAGCTAGATGTTGGGTAGGATCTGCCTACGAAACAGCAGCACAAGAGAATTCTTTGGGGATGCTGGAATTGTCCTGCATTGCCTTTGTGGTGGTTGCTATAAGAATTTATGCCATACGTTAAAATTCACAGGACAAATAAGTGAATTCCATTGTAAGTAAATATTTAAACATTAAAAAAATCAACAAGTCAAAATTCAAAGCTGACCTGATAATATGCCTTTAAAAAATTAGATGTCACAGGAAGGAAACCTAAAAAAAAAGCATGCTGAATATTTAATTATGTGGCAACATTTGTGTTTCTGTGGGTGTGGTATTCCTTTTAATTGTGGAAGTCTGCAATAGGAAATTTATGGAAATCCAAGAGACCACAAAGAAATTGCCTTGTCAACATATATCAAATGTCTTGGCAGAAAAATAGCTCATAAGGCTAATTCTTTATTCTCTGAAGAAGCAGTTGGCCTCTTCTGTTAGAAGTTGTTCCTGGTATATATCTAGTTGATAGGCCTCTTGGAATTTGACTGAATTTGTCTCATGCAAAGCCAAGGGCAGCATGCAAAAAGTAAAGAGTTGGTCTGGGATAGAATATGAGAATGGTTGATGATGTGACAGTGATTTTTATTGCTTAGAATACAATGCATTGTACGTGTATGTTTGGAATATTGTGATTCAATATTCTTAGGAGCCAAGGCTGCTCTTTGTGAGGACACACTGGGGGTGCCACTTTAACTGAGCTGTGCAGAGAGCCATACTATTTATTCAATAAATTCAATGTAAACACTCTAAGAATATCAAGTAAAAATTCTCCCTGTTTTGTGTCATGGTCCCTTCTTCATTTTCTGTAATTTTCAATAAAAAGGCAGAAGGGAGGCCTCCCTGGTGGTGCAGGGGTTAAAGTCTCAGTGCTGTCAAGCTATCGCCAGCCACTGCCCAGGGAGCTGACCCACATGGTGCAGCAGACCTCTCCTCCCTTGCCCGCCGCTCCCCTCAGCAGTGTATTTCAGTAGATCTGCCTGTTCTGCTCCCCACTCTGTCTCTGGTGGCTCCTCTCACCGCCCGCCCCCCCCCACTGGCTTATACCCCAGTTCTTGTATGCCTGAATAAATAAATCTTAAAAAAAAAAGGCAGAAGGGCTTTTCAACATTGATCTATATGACGTTGTGAAAAGCTGGGTATTTTAATTACTTCCAGCAGTGGACAGCTGGACAAAGCTGGCAAATCTTATCCAAAAACTGTCCCAGGCATTCCTCCAGTCTTCCTTGGAGAACTTTCTTTTTCTCACCTCTTGGGTCACCAGAGTCAGTCGGCCCTTGTCCTGGTGTTTGCTTGGGACCTGTTTCCAGGTGGCAGAGCCTTGCCCCAGAGTGCCATGCTGTGACCTGGGGCTACAGAAGCCACAAGACAAAGGTGACGAATTCCCTACAGCAGCAGTTTCTCTGGATGCTAAAACTCCACTTTTCTATGACATCTTAACCCATGTGTTGCTTGAGTCAACCTAGCCCATAGAGTTTTAACCTCTAACAGGGGTGTACAATCCTCAAAGAATCCATGAATAAATTTCATGTACTTCTAAAAGAAAAGTAATTTTTATTTTTACTAACCTCTCATTAACATCAAACATTTCCTCCAATTGTGGACATAGGCAGAAATTGTGGAGGTAACTGCAGTATCTGTGACTTCACAGCGCGTAGAAATCACATATTTTAACAAGACAGTGCAATTGTTGCCGATGTCTCACTACCTTTTCACTGTCTCACTATTTCAAGTTGAGGTTACCGTTACACCTGCTAATTGTTCCTGTTACTTAATAAAAAAAAATCTGTTGCTATATCACCAATTTGTTTTCACCCTCCCATATTCTGATAGCTTTCTTGTCTTTAAAATTTTGTAGCTGGTTTTCTTTATGATTTTCTTTTTAAAGACTTTCAGAACTTTATGCTTGGAAGAGGTCTTTGGGCTTCACCAGGATGTCCAAGATATTAATATCATAGAAAAGGGTTAAGATTCCTGCCAACTGCCATAGATTTGGAGATTGAAATAAAACGGACTCACTGTTCTCCTAACCACTATCGCCTCCCAAATGCCTACAAATCCCTGATGGCTTCCATTCCCCTTTCCAGTACCCACAGAACTTTTTATTTCTGTTGCATCTCTCCCTGATCCGGCACGTGCAAACTGGGGAACATGGGTCCTGCTCCTGACTTCCCTGAAACACGTCGATATGTGACGATAGATCCCGGGGGCGGCAGTGCTGAGGTCGCGCCCGGGGATTAAAACGTGCACAGCGGACTGGAGACTGCGCTGAATCCGGCATCCCAGTTCTTGAGTCTCTGAGGCGCGTCCATCGCAGGGAGGCGAGTTCGACCGGCAAGCGGCATCCTTGCCACGGCTCTTCCTCCTCCTCACACCCAGCTCCTCCTGGCTGTTGCCGAGCCCCAGATTCCGATGTGTCATTTGCTTGGACACTTTCGACTTTCTCTAGCTCCCTGGCAGGGAACAGAACCCCCAACCTCCTATGCACAGAAGATCTTGATTTTATAACAAAGAGTTTTCTCCCGAAGGGCAATGCTGTCAGCAGTGAAAGGAACTATTATTTTTCCACATTTTTGCAAAATTTATATGAATTTGAAGGTAAAACAGAAAAAGTGCAAAAAATATCAAAAGAGATTTTGAGCTCATTGTGGCTGACTTTGCTTTCATTCTCCTTTACCATCAGAATTTCTTTGGGAATGTTTGAAAAACATTGCTTTAGAACTTCAATGAGGCCAGACTGACAGAGGGCGGTTAAATACATCTAAAATAAATCCGAATGCCTTATAGACACCACTGTTTATCTCTCTCCAGCCTCTTCTGGCCAATATCCTCCTTAGATCACTATGTTTCAGCCAAGTGACCTTCTTGCAGTATCTAGAATACACAGAACTCTTTTCAACCACAGGACATTTGCACTTGTTGTTCCCTCCACTTGGGGTGCTATTCTGTATTCATGACTACCTCACTTGACTCCTACTTTTCCTTCTATTCAGAAGTCCTCAGTGAGACTTTTCCTGACTTTTTTTTCCTGGTACACTCCCTGCCTCTAGTCCTCTTTATCCCGACACTTCTGTTGTGTCCCCCACATAACCTCATTATTTTATTTGTTACATTTTAAAATTTATTTCCCCCATTGGACTGAAAGCTCCATGATGATAGGAATGGGGACTATTGTGTTCTTGGACTGCATTCCCAATTTGTAGCACAAGCTGGGCTTTTAGTAAGACCTCAATCAATACTTAATAGATGAGTGACTAACTTGAATGTAAAGTGAGCCCATTTCAGAAATGGTTCTGTTGACAGAAGGGATTCCTGAGGAAATAAAAGATTTTTTTTACCAAAGGAAGGGTGTTATAACAAAAGAAATCAGCATGGCTTGATATTTTAGATTAAAAAAAAAATCCTGATAACTCTTTCATTTAGCACCTTCTGGTCTGCTAACCCAGAGATTTGGTCCAGCTTTTTTTGAAAAGGGTTAAAAAAGTTAAAAGTCTGTAGAAAAAAGATTGCTTTTGGGAGGTACTCTTTGTAAGGTCTGTACAGCCAGAGAAACCACCTTAGAAAAGGTAAATGATATATTCAAGAAACATTTCGTTTCCTGAATTCTAGATTCAGCACAGTAGAGAATGATTTGCACAATTCACATAGAGTAGACAAAGTTATAGTCCTTAATTGTTTGATGACTTTTGAGTTGCTTTTCTTTTAAACAAAGCTTTATTCTTCAATCCACAGGTCACAGTTTTTATCTACGTGCATGCCCATGGCTTTCTTACGAAAAAGTAAGGTTACAACTTTTGAAAATTGTGATGAAAATAATTTGGAGGGCTGTTTTGATGCTAGGTCTTGGCTTTTTGGTTTTCATGAATAGTTTCCAACAGACAATTTTTGACCTCTTCATTTCAAAGTGATTCCTGTGAAAAGTATTTTGTTCAGAGATGGACATATCAAGACATATCAAGGGGTCGTATGTTCCTTAAAAACTTGGAAAAATCTACTTTTTCAATGAAATAAATATTCATATTCATCTATAATTTAGTATTTGTAATTCTATATTCTTAAGAGTCACCTCAAGCTATATAATTGTCAAACCCCATCAAAACCCAAGTTTGCCCCTGATTTTAGATCCAGTAGTTTTGAATCCAAGAGAAAGGAGAGTAACCAAAGTGTGTTGCTGTTACCTCGGGGTAGAGTGCCCCATGTAACAAAAATAGATACCATGCAGTTAAATCTGTTAAAGTTAAATCTTTCAGATAAGTTATAACAAAATTTTACTGTAAGTATATCCCAAATATACTCATCTCTTACTGAGGAAAAGAATTTTTTGTACATCATTCTTAAGCAGGGGTTGAATTAACTGAAAAACAGCAGTATTATAACCGCTAAAATCTTGTACTCAATGATAAGTACTGGCTAATCATAGGGGTTATTTAAGTGTGGGCTATTATTAGAAACAAAGAGTTCATCCACAGAAAGTGGCTCAGAGGCAAAGTTAATGTTGTAGCCTCTGCCCTCAGACTGCCTGGATTTCTGGGTCCTCCTTAACTACCCCTGTGTATCATGAGCATCAACGATCATCCCAGGCTATCTCGTAACCCCACATGCTCTCTGCTTAAGGAAAGGTTCCAGACCAGCTCCTGGTACGTCAGGGAAGGCATGGCTCACACAGCTGTTCTGAACTTGCACACAATTTCAAGTTAAACTTGAATATGATTCTATTTTTATTTCAGTTAATCAGGTGTTGCTGTTCCTTCTGATTGTGACTCTCTGTGGGATTCTGTATAAGAAAGTTCATAAAAGGATGATGCTCAAGAATGAAGCAGGTACACACAGGGAAATCAGCCAGTCACCCAAAGACTGCCAGGAATCAGGGGAGGGGCTCTGGGGAGTTTCAGTTTTACAAGATGAAGCATCATGGGGATGGATGGTGGTGATGTGAATGTATTTAATACCCCTGAGCTGTGCCCTTAAACACAGTTAAGATGGTAAATTTTATTTAAGTGTATGTTACCACCATAAAAAAAAAACTATAAAAAAAAGCATGAAACAGGTCAGTGCGAATCCATCTAGATGAGATACCTAAGAAGGTGGTTTTAATGCGTCCCTTTAAGTCCTTTCAGTCTCTGGATTCAGAAACAAGAAACAAATCGGGCAGGTCCCAGGGACCTGCTCTTGGAATATCCACCCAGACAGTGTTTCAGCTGCGCTCTGGCTGATAGTGCACCTCCCAGCTTAGCACGTATGGGAATCACAGGGGGCTTGTTTGCGCACACACAGTTTTTGTTTTTAATCAGCACCTGAGGATTTGCATTTCTGATAAGCTCCCCATGGATGCAGCTGCCTTGGTTCTTACACCCCACTTGGAGTGGCCTGCTCTCTAGCTCCCTCTTCAGAGTTTCTTGAATATCTTGCTCTCCTCCTACTGGTTCATCCCCATCAGGGCACCAGCTGTCTCCTAACTCTCAACTTTAAAAAGATTCTATGTTGATCTTTGATCCTACCCCTGTTGCTCTAAGGAGCCCCATTTCCCTCGTCAGAGGTGAACTGTGTGAGATGGCAGGTTCAGCTCACACCCTCAAGCCACACCAAAACTAACAAGCACCAGTATGTTGTTTATTATATATATATATATTTTATATTTATTTATACATACTAGCTGGGGCACAGGCCAGAGACGTGGGGCGGCGAGAGGGTTCACCAGAGACAGAGTGGGGAGCAGAACAGGCAGATCAGAAATACACTGCTGAGGGGAGCAGCGGGCGAGGCAGGAGAGGTCTGCTGCACCATGTGGGACTCTCCCCAGCCGGGCGTCGAACCCTCATGGCGCGCCGCTGACAGCTCCACAGCGCAGCGCCCAACCGCTGCGCCACCAGGGAGGCCCTGTTTATTACATTTTTAATGAATTTACACTTAATATTAGTTAAGCTGATATAATCACTTAGGGAAAATATCCAACAGAAAAATATTACCTGTAGCTCTATCAGCCAAAGACAGGTACAGTTACTATTTTGTGTGTTACATTTATTTCACACTTTTTTCTCTTAAGTGAGAGGCTTTGGTCACACATTAGTGAACAAAAAAGTGACCTTGCTCTTGCCCTGCTGAGATATATTGATGCCAGAATATGCTGTTATAGATCAGGATTTTATATCCTAGTCAAAGCTCAAAAGAATATTGAATTATTCATCTTGTATGTGAGTCATGCTCTTTCATTTACCTCTTTTCTCTTGCTATCAACTTTTGAGACTCTCAACTAAGGATGAATAAAGAAAGAAAGTCCACAGTCTACTTTATAGCAGCACAGGCAAGGTAGATACTTCATTTCAGGGAAGAGTTGAGGAATTGTTGAACCACATGAAAGCTTCTCAGTTCTTCACATGTTTAAAGTATGTGACTGCGAGGCTCCCCAATTGACCTCTATAAGAAAGCACCAGAATAACAGTGACTTAAGCAAAATAGAAGGGTTTTTTCATTTTATTAATTTAAAAATTTTTTTTTTTACATTGCTACTCCTTTTTGTACAGTATTTGATTTCTCCCTTCAGGTATAGTCCTCATAAATATCCCACCACATCACCTGGGAACTATCACTAGAGTCTCTTGTGCTCTTCTCTCCCTTGTCTTGATCCCTTTTCTTCCCCATCTCCTGCTTTAAGCCTCAAATCTATAGTTGTCTACAAGTTTTGTCTTTTTCTTTTTGATCCACAAAATAGAAGTTTATTTCTCTCTCAAGGGATGTCTGATGTGTCATCCAGTTATCCAGGATGCAATCATCCTGATCAAGATCCTGTCTATTTTATGGTTCTGTTGTCCTCAACAGGGATTTTGCACCTTGTGATCCAGGTGGCTACTGTAACTCCAGCCATCATCTCAACATACCAGTCCATGGCCAAGGGGAAAGAAAGGGAGATAAGTCAATTTCTTTAAAGGCAAACCCTGACTCTGTACACATTACTTGCATTGACACCCCATTGATCAGAACTTGATCACACAGAGCTGCAAGGGAGTGAAGGAAAAGTATTCTTGGTGGCTGGCTCTGAATCGGGTAAAATTCCAGCATTCTGTTTCTAAGGGAAGGAAGAGAAACTAGAAATTGGAAAACAATCAGCAGTCTCTTCTACACTATGCTATCTTCACTCAGGAGTGTGGAAGACAAGTTAACTGACTACAGTGAAATTCCTTCATGTTCCAAGGCACTGATTTTGATGTTTCCAGATGATGGCTCTGAAACTCCCGAGGAAATGGAAGATGAAATTCCGGTGGTGATCTGCGCAGCAGCAGGGAGGATGGGCGCTGCCATGGCTGCCATCAACAGCATCTACAGCAACACCGACGCCAACATTTTGTTCTATGTCGTTGGACTCAGGAACACTTTGTCTCGAATACGGTAACTGTGCACTATTGACTTTGGAGTTTTCTATTGTCTTTAATTTTCTTTCTTCCTTACTTATCCTCACATGAATTCTTTTCTTTTGGCTTGATAAATGTTGTTCAAATTAATGAGGCGATGACCTGAGATTTATTTGGTCAAATACGTTGACAAATTCATTGCCTAGCTGAGGAAATGAATTCCTTATTAATTGTAGGTATCTCATTCTGTAGAAACAATTGTCTAATGAACTAAAGAATGTCAGCCTTTAGCACTTATATTCTTTTTTTAATATATATTTTTATTTTCTATTATATTCTTTCTACATGGCTTCTTTCTTCTCTGCTTTCTTATATGGCTCATAATCATCACTATTGTAATCTTCGAATTGCAAACTGATCTCTTTCTTATCATATACCATGTTAAAGAATAAAATGTAGTTGGATTTAGAAGAAGGGAACAGAAAATCAAATTTTAAGTGTATTGTTCAAATGCAGGTTATTTGTAAAATCTTCGTATGGAGAGTGCCTCCCTGAGCCCAAAAAATCACAAGAAAAAGCAAAAAAAAAAAAAAAAATTGGCTCCATAACATTTAAAAGCATATAATGATGAAAAACAATATATGCAATATTAACTACACTATAGAGTAGGTGAAATATTAACAACATGCATATAGACAAAAGATTACTCCCAAAAATATATAAATAATTCTTAGGGGAAAAAAAAGCTTTAAAAGTATAAACATTAGTTGAAAACTGGCCATAAAACACACACTCACAGAAGAAAAACTATACAAGTGGCCAACAAACATATACAGACTAATACAGAAGTATAAAGTAGAACAGCAATAACCTAATTTTGCACTCCTTGAAATGGGAAAAATTAAGTAGTACACATTTTTTTTAAAAATAGTAGACTATTCAGGTATGAAAATGGACATGTTTATTCTTTGTTTATTTCAAGTACACTTTGCAAATTAGGTGATACGACAGTATCTATCAAAGGATTATAGGCATATATAGTTTGACTCATCATCCCTTTTCCTCTGCTAGGAATCTGTGCAACAGAAATTCTAGCACATATTACCAAAACATATGTACAACAATGTTAATTTCAGCATTGTGTGAAGTAGTAAAGACATGGCAAAGTGCTTAAATGTCCATCAATGGAAGCATATTTAAATGAACTAAGGGCTATGATCTGACTGTTAAAAAACAAAAAAAGGCAATCTGCATGCACTGACATGGAAGATTCCCAAGGCAGATTGTTGTTAAGTGGAAAATGACAGGTGCTGTACAACTCAGGTAGAATGATCCATGTTTTGAATGCCTTTGGGCTGCTGTAGCAGAATACCATAGACTCGGGGGGCTTATAAGCAGTAGAAATTGATTTTTCAAGTTCTGGAGTCTTGGAAGTCCAAGATCAAAGTGCCAACAGGTGTGATATCTAGTGAGGGCCAGCTTTCCAACGAGAACCCACTTTCTGTTTGATGGCGACTGCTCTGGGTTGGGTCCTGACAAGGAGGAAGGGGTGAGGAGTTCACTGGGGTCTCTCTCATTAGCACTAAACTCATTCACAAGGGCTCTACACTCATGACCTCATCACCTCTGAAAGCTCTCACCTCTGAACAGCATTGCATTGGGGATTAGGTTTCAATTTATGAATTTAGGGCACAAGAAGCAAACCCAGCAGTCAGCCTTTAACAATGAAGATCAAAAACGCCAAACTATAAATGCAAACAGGTACATATATGTGTCTCTGTAGAGGGAAAACCTCCAATTGGAAAGCTACCCAACTGTTAACAGTAACTATCTCAGGGGGTAGGCGGGGGGTAGAGGAATTGGGGGAGCAGAGGTAAAGGGATGTTCAAGGCATTTTGGCTACTTCCATGGTTCATGAGGACACGGTCTTAATGAATGTATTTAAGGATGACTTTTACAGTGAAATGTTTTCTGTAATAACACCATTAGGCTTTTACCCCAATCTAAGTGTACTTTGGCTGCCGAGGGTTTTGAGGGCTTTCTAGCTCTTTTGCACTTTCTAGCTATCTCTTTGTCAATTCTCACTCTCCCTGTTACTTATTACTGCCGATTATACCTTTAGCCTGCCCTTAACAGTCCTTTAATTATCCATGGGAATGAAACCAGATAACCAAACCCAAAAGGATGACACGTATAGTATGTTCCCAGTAAGGGTTTATACAAGAACAGAAGGCGTGAGCCTCAAGATTTTATGACATTCGAGCTAGTTCCCAGTCTTGATTATCTAATTTAAAATATTTTAAAAACTCTTTTCATTGATGTATAACACAACATTAGAAAATTGTCTAAATCTGTTGCTCAACTTACAAAATCACAACAAAGCCAACATAACAAGGTAACAGCCACCACTTGGGGTGTCCAAACTTTTTAACTCTGCTATCCTTATGGGTGTCTCATTCTGGTTTGAATTTGAGGTTTCTAATGAGGCTGAACATTATTTTCCCCATGTATTTTTTGGCCATTTGGAAGAGCAAGTTCAAGTCTCTTGCCTATGTTGAGTTGGGTTGTCTAAATCTTTCTTATTGATAAGACTTTTTTTGGGGGGGTCCTCTTTTATTGAGATATAACATTGTGTGAATGACTGATTTTTATGGTTCCAATTTTGCAGATCTAATATTTGTTCCAAAGATTTCGCTCTTTTGTTTCTTTTTAATCAAGCACAAATGCTACCCGTGTGAGTTTAGTCAATGAAAATTTTATTTTTAGGTTATTTCTACCAAGAATCTGATGATGAATTGGATTTAAAAAGTTCTGTACAATTGAGAAAATGTAAGGGAAGAGGCTAGGGAGCAGGAGGAGAAGGCAGGAATGAGGACAGATGGGGAAGATTGAGAGACAGAGACAAAGAGACAAAGGGAAATTCAAATCATCCTTGGAGTCAAAACAGCAGAATTATAATGACTTCATTCACAGGAGGACATTCAGCATGTCCCGCTTCACAGAATTACAGCGCTGTTAGCACATGGCAAAGACAGTACTGACAACCACAGATGTTGCTTTATACGAAAGAAGGGACAGTTTTTGTGCTTTCGGCTTCCTGTGGAGATTATATGGATCTGGGGAAGGGGGCATTTGGTTATTACTCTCTAGTTTCATTTCCTTTGCAGAAAGAATTATGTGAATATAAATAAAACATTTTTCAAAAGGGAAAGATTTGAAGTCAGACCAGATTGGGGGGAGGGAAGCAGAAGGATTTATAGACTAAGCTCTGTAAGACTACAAACATTTTAACTTTCTAAGGAAGCCACAGACTGATTCTGAGGCAACAGGTACACTGAGGTGAGGTTGAGCGTGCACTAAGTGTTTTTGTCATATCTTTAGAAAATGGATTGAGCATTCTAAACTGAGAGAAATAAACTTTAAAATTGTGGAATTCAACCCAATGGTCCTCAAAGGGAAGATCAGACCAGACTCATCGAGGCCCGAATTGCTGCAGCCTGTGAGTAGGAATCTCATCATGGCGGGGACAGTCCTTGGGGAGAACCTGTTCAATGTGGAACAGTAGTCACTGGCATACAGATGGAATATTCCAGAAGCCTCCCAGTTTAGTGCTTCGCCAAACTCCACTTATTTATAATTTATAAGCCACCTGCACCAGAAAGGATTTAGGATGGTTTACATAAACATAATGAAGCTTAGAAGAAATGAAGCATAAGAAAAAATAAGATGTATCATGTGTATGAATGTGGCGTGGGGAGATGGGGGCCACAAGGGGAGGCCAGGAAAAATATCCGCAAGCCACAGACTGCTGTGTGTGCTGCCACTGGACGTTAAATTTAACTTGGGGGCCTCCCTGGTGGCACAAGGGGTTAAGTCTCAGCACTATGAAGCTATTGGCAGCCACTGCAGCACGAGTTCGAGCCCCGGCCAGGGAGCTTCCCACAGGGCGCAGCACACCTCTCCTGCCTTGCCCACTGCTCCCCTCAGCAGTGTATTTCAGTAGATCCGCCTGTTCTGCTCCCCATTTGGTCTCTGGTAAATCCTCTCACCACCCCACACCTCTGGTCTACACCCCAGATCTTGTATGCATAAATAAATCAATCTTTAAAAAAAATAAATTTAACTTGGAATATCCTAGTAACTGAGGAAAAATACCATGATGGAGTATAGACTTTATGGAATTGACTAAAATAATATTTTCAGGAGACACCAACTTATGCCCTAGCATTTGGACTCTGAAGCTATTTTATTCAAAGTTCTTACACAAAAGCCCTCCTACTGAAGAGTAGTGTTTCTGATGGCAGGTGTACAGAAAATGCAGCATAAAATTGTAGTTGTAACTTAAATCCATCCTTGAAAATGCACTAAATTCTAAACCCTCATTACACGGTCTTTTCCCAGTTCGGGAGATTTATTATCAGCTGAGTAGGGACTTTGGATTGAACAGTCTGTGACTACAACTCCCACCTGCTCCCATGGTCCTCTACTTTCATCTGGTTCAAGAAGTTAAGAGGTTGAATATGTTGGGATTATGCCTGTGTGTGGTATGTATGTGTGTGGTGTGTGTGCGTGTGTGGTGTGTAGTGCGTGTGATGTGTATCCATGTGGCATGTGTGTGGAATGTGTGTGTGATCTGTATGCATGTGTAGTGTGTATGCTTGTGGTGTGTATGTGTGTGTAGTGTATATGCATGTGGTGTTTATGTGTGTGGTGTGCATGCATGTGTGGTGTGTGTGGTGTGCATGTATGTGTAGTGTGCATGTATGTGTGGTGTGTGTATGTATGTGGTATATGTGTGTGGAATATGTGTGTGGTGTGTATGCACGTGGTATGTATGTGAGTGTGGTGTTTATGTGTGTGGCATGTATGTGTGTGGCATGTATGTGGGTGTGTGTGGGGATGTCTCCTCCCGCTCATGCCCTTGTATTTAAGGCTGATTTCCTTCACAACCATCATAACTGCTGAAAGGCGGGTCATCTGTGGCCTGACAGACAGATGAGGGAGCCTCCCTGAATCGGCTTCAGCAGTTCAGAGATGACAGTGGCAGAGTCTCAGCCACCTGGGGTTTGCTTCTAGAACCCTGACTGTCCAGAGCTGGTTTTGTCCACAGATGAGTCAGGTGCCAGAAGAATAACTGGTGAGGCATCTTTCAGCCCGTGTTCTATTGTACTCTAAACTTGGACTGAGCTGAGGCCACCCGCAAACCAGCCCTCCAGCGCCCAGGGAAAGCCCTAAGCCACAAGCTTCCTTCCCCTCATCATGCTTTTGTTTGTTTGTTTGTTTTAACAGCTGAACTTTGTTCGATTTTACCTTCCTCTGCTTATCCACCAACATGAGAAAGTCATCTACTTGGATGATGATGTGATTGTACAAGGTATACTTGCCCACTGTCAAGAACACCGGAAAAGGAGCAGCTGATAAGCAGAACAATCGTGTCCCTTCATTTTCGAAGGAGTCAGCTGCCCAGTGATTCTGCGTGCTTGTTAAAAGTTGGGACTATAGGAAATTGGCATAAACATGGGACAATTTTGAAAACAGGGGTTGATAATCACTTCCCTGGACAGTTCACTTTCTGAGTATCTCGCTGCCAACAGCTGTAATATATAGCTTGGTGGCCTTTTCTTTCTCTGCACCCCAAAACACAGGGGGATCAAGTCTCCCTGATGACATTCTTAGAAGTGAGCTAAGCTTTGGCTTTAAGTAGCACCTTCTCTCTCTCTGCCAGTAAACACTGACAGCTCCGGAGCAACAGAAATAAAGAAATGTGGCTGTTGCTCATGTGGGTTTATTATTGTTTTCTGAGTAGATACAAGCCACTTTTATCAAGTAAATTGCCAACCCACTTGACCTCAGGGACCACATACTCCCCTCTCACCCCTTCCTCCCATACAAAAATTGGGGATCATCTAAGACCCTCTCACCCCAAATGAATGCCATAATCTTTAAAACTCCTGGTGTTTCTAAATGCAGGTGATATCCAAGAGCTGTATGACACCACCTTGGCCCTGGGCCATGCGGCCGCGTTTTCAGATGACTGCGACCTGCCCTCAGCTCAGGACACGCACGGACTCGTGGGACTGCAGGTGGGCCCACAGTCTTGGGAACCCTACCATCCCCCCCGCCCCCCTCGAGAACTGACAGGACGGCTGGGCAAGGGCCCTGGCACCTGGGCTGTGGGTTTCCGTCCCAGTTCCATGCGTTACCCGCTCCCAGCAAGTCACTAAATCCTGCCCGTCTCTCTTTCCTGGCTTGAAAATGGCTGGCCAGGGCAACAATATTTATTGTGTGTATGTGTGTGTGTGTGTGTGTGTGTGTGTGGGTGTGGGCGCGCGCGCGCGCACGAGAGAGAGAGAGAGAGAGAGAGAGAGCCGTGATGAAATAACATGATGTCCCAGCACCCAGCATGGATTAAGCGTTTCCAAAATGACAGCTGTCATCTAGGGGCTGGTAACCACACTCTGTCCGATACGGTGTTTTCTGAGAAAGACTCAGTAAACCATAGGTTCTACTTTCAGAGTTTTGACCATCACCTTTTCTCCCTTTCAGTAGAAGAAAATGCTGATTTTTGTTCCAGGGGAAGAGTTCCTTAGGCTGGAGGGAATGAAGAAAGCTGAACTAATGTGTAACACTGAAACCAAAAGAATGGCTTAAAATAAAGATGCTATTAAGAATCGAATGCTGTTCTTCAAAAATGATCCAGGAAATACCTTTCTAGGTGTGACATTTAAGACGTGACACACTTTAGGGCCCAGACCCAACTCTGTCAAAATCTCGGCTCCATCACTTAGTAGCATTGTGACTTTGGGCAAACTGCTTAACCAAACATTTTCTCCTTCATTGGTCAAGTAGAGGCATTAACAGTACTTCCCTTGTGCAGCTCTTGTGAGAATAAAGACGAGAAGTTATTGCCTGCAACTAATGTAATGCAGGCGAAGTTTTAGGATGGTGTCTAGTACAAAATTTGTAGGTTATGTCTGTTACCTCGTGTCATGTTTGAGCCTTCCACTGAAGTGGATTATGTTGGCCTATGTGGGTGGAATAATATGTCCCGCTTCACATTACATTCATCCAACATCTACCTATTGAGGGCTCACTATGTGTCCTGGCATCGGTAATAAAGCAAAACTAAAACTCCTGCCTTTGTGTAGTTTACATTCTCGTGGTAAGAGACACTCAACATACAGGTAAAATGGAGATGGGCTTGTATTTTAAATTGTGTGATCAGGAAAGGTTCCACTGAGATTGTGTGGCCGCACCTACCACACGGAAGGAACCACCTAAGCAGATACCTAGGGAGAAAACATTCCAGGAAGAGGCCGCACCAAGTGCCTCGAGTGAAGCAGGGGTGTGCCTGGTTTACTACAGGGAAGGAGGTCAGAGTGACAGAAGGATCTGGGGGGAGAACCGTAGAAGTTGGCAAGGCAGTATGGAGGCAGATGTAGCTGGCTTTGACTCTGAATGAGATGGGAAATCACTGGCGGGGCTCTGAGCAGATGAGTAGCAAAGACACAGTGGAGTTGAAAAGGGAGAAACAGGGATATGTGTTTTAGGAACATGAGCGATCCAGTGAGTAGTGGTGATGGCCTGGGCCAGGAAGGACGCAGCAGAGGCAGAGAGAAGTGGCTAGTTCGTGGGTGTATTTTGGAAGATGGGATCACAAGGATTTGCTGCCATCTGGATGAAGAGTGAGAGAAAAAGAGGCGTCAAGGACAAACTAATGACCCAGGATATTTTGCCCAACACCTGGCAGGACTGAGTTGCCACTAACTGAAGAGGGACAGGCTGTGGGGAAGCAGGCTTGGAATACTATCCGTTGGGGGATGTAAGCTGGAGCAGCCCTAGTGAGCACCCGGTCTCCAAAGGAGTCAGTGAGTTGGCTGAAGAGAAGCTAGAGTTCCAGAGAGGTCAGGGCTCTCTACACCACGAGTGGCTAGAGCTGACACTAGATCAGGCTCTCTCGGGAGTTAGTGCCAGAGAGACATGAACAGGTGCTGAGAGGGCGACTTGGGACTCAGCCTTGAGAGGGGGGAGACAAAGGGAAACCAGCAAAGAAAACCAGGAGGTGGCCATCGACACATGAGATGCAGAAATACTGCACTATGGTTTCATGAAAAGAATCATTTTCCAGAAAGATGTCGGTCAAACACATGCATGCTGTTCCTTTGCAGACCACATACATGGGCTACCTGGACTACCGCAAGAAGACCATAAAGGACCTGGGCATCAGCCCCAGCACTTGCTCTTTCAACCCCGGTGTGATTGTCGCCAACATGACAGAATGGAAGCAACAGCGAATCACCAAACAGCTGGAGAGGTGGATGCAAAAAAATGTGGAGTATGTGGAAACCTCGCTGTTATTTTCTTCATGCTCCGGAACAAAGTTGATTAATTTTCTACACATAATTTGGGGGTTAGAAATATTTCAGACAGCATGAAGTCACATTTTCTTACAAAGGCACTGTTGAAAAAGGGGGCAGTAGGGGCCACCCTGGTGGTGCAAGAGGTTAAGTCTCAGCACTATGAAGCTATCAGCAGCCACTGCATCACGACGAGTTCAATCCCCGGCCAGGGAGCTTCCCACATGGCGCAGCAGACCTCTCCTGCCTTGCCCACTGCTCCCCTCAGCAGTGGATTTCAGTAGATCTGCCTGTACTGATCCCCACTCTGTCTCTGGTGAAACCTCTAACCCCCCACACCTCTGGCCTGCACCCCAGCTCTTCCATGCACTAAGAATAAATCTTTAAAAAAAGAAAAAAAAGGGGGGGCAGTAGGTGAAATGTTTTTCTCCAGTGTCAGAGGAAGAGAAACCCTGTGGCATCCCTCATATAGAGATGTTAATAACTTGACTTTAAATCTCCCAGAATCCCCAGAACCCTTCTCTGAAAATTGTTTATCTCAGTCAAATTTCTCCTCCTTACACAAGTTGGTTTCTAAGGATTATTATCTAAAACCAATTTTAATGTTTTTTAAGTGGAATATTCAAAAATTTATCATTTTCATTACCAAAGTTTTAAAATCGAGAAAATAACGCAGCCACTATTACCAGTGTATTTCTTGTTCACCATTTTTTATCTGGGTATTTTTAAGATCATCATAACCTTGACTTTGTGAGCAAAGTTATTCTACAATAAACAATGTAGGATCAGAATTTGATCTTCTACAGTGGCTACTAAAAAGCCCGAGAAATAAAGTGGCAAAATACTAATGCAGTGAATCTAGATGAGAAAAATGGGAGTTTGTCATTTGACAATTTTTTAAATAAAAAGTTGGAGAAAAATAAAAGACCACAGTCCTATTATATAATGAAAACTATTATTTTTAGAAGATTTGCGTTTGCTGGACTCCAGGCCAAATGTTGCTTTTCTGTTTCTTAGGGAAAATCTCTACAGCAGTTCCCTGGGAGGAGGGGT
This sequence comes from Scalopus aquaticus, assembly GCA_004024925.1. NCBI lineage: Eukaryota > Metazoa > Chordata > Mammalia > Eulipotyphla > Talpidae > Scalopus > Scalopus aquaticus. The sequence goes on from PVIJ01003525.1 coordinate 54,786, forward strand.
GGCGACCTCCCCAATGCTGATCGTGTTTCATGGCAAACACTCCACCATCAACCCCCTGTGGCACATCAGGCACCTGGGTATGTATTTTACAACAAGGCTGTATGCACTTTAGAGACTCGAGCGGCCCCCACCCCCCAGCCCCCACCCTCTATGAGGGAGTGAGCTATCGCACCAGGTTCTCTGATTTCAATCCTCCAGGTGAACTCAGAGGTAACCTTGGGCATGTTACTTAACCCTCATAGCTTCGATTCCTCCACAGATGCAGCTGATAAAAAGCCTACTGCAGTTTCTAGGAATCATGAAAAGCAATTAAGAGTCATGCTTAGCATATAGCATGTGCTCATAAACACTATTATTAAGGGAGAGCTCTATCAAAGCGATTTTATATGCCTTCAAGGCTCTTGTCCAGTGGCCAACAATGGACAAAACCAAATGAATTAGTGAGGACTTAAAATGAATTCAGACAGCTGGCAGTGCATCTTTTAAAAAGCAGTTGTTTTTTTGTGTGCTTTGGTAGTCCCTGAACAGTTTTTAATTCACTCTTCACCACAGAAAGACAGGTTTTATGTATGGATGGGAATCCCCACTTTATTATGATCTTGGGCAAGTTACTCAGCCTCCCTGTGCCTCAGTTTCTTAATTTGTAAACTGAAAACTTTTATACAGTTCTTAAAAGAAACTACCTAATACATGCAAATTGCTTGAACAGTCTGTGAAGACAACTTCACATTCCTTCAGACATGTAGCCATGATCCCAATGGATCAGACCTGTTTGGAAATTTAAGACCATTTTAAATTTATGAAAGGTAACGTAACACACATTCTTTGTTCTGCAATGCCCTGAGAGGGATCTAGATTTTGCTGCCAAAGAAGTTATTAAAAATCCTTTTGTTTCCAGACCTTCGGGGATTATTTTAAAATTGGGGACAATTAGGGATTTATATTATTCAGGTACTGACTATATTATCAAGAACTGGTCTAGGTTCTGATGATCAAGGTGAGCATCAATTCTCATTCCCAGACAATCCTGCAAAGTGCACGTCCCTTGTTCTCCTTTTTAAAAGAAAGGATAGACAAAAACTGTGGAAACTGAGTTCCTGTCTCAGTGACTGTGTAGATTTGTTTCTTCCTCATTTCCAGAATCTCCCAATTTTCCTGAGCATATCTACACGCACGAGACGGGAAAGTTAAAAGCAGTAATATTCTATCTAATTAGGCTTATAGTGTTGGCTTCACTCTTAGGTCAAACATCAGTATTTTCTTGTGATGAATGTGCAGAAAATTCCATCAAAGTGAAGTGTCTATCAAAACTGTCCAGGGAAGAATAGCTATGTGGTGCTTAGATGGATGAGTGTTTTATGATCTTGGGACAGACTCAAAATTACGCTTTATGAAATATGTAACTTACTGACAAGGAGGAAGGGGCAGAATCTTTCCAAGGAAAGAAATAATTTTTCTTTGTGGCAGAGCCTATGTCTGTGCTGATTTTGGAATCAAGGATGGTCTGGCAAAATAAATCTACACAGAAGTCATTTGAAAAATTATTCCAATTTAACAGTAATAGATAGTAAGTTTGGGTTTAGGCAGGTAGGCTTGGGCCTCCCTGGTGATGCAAGGGGTTAAGTCTCAGCACTATGAAGCTATCCGCAGCTGCACGAGTTCAATCCCTGCCAGGGAGCATCCCACATGGTGCAGCAGATCTCTCCTGCCTTGCCCGCTGCTCCCCTCAGCAGTGTATTTTCAGTTGATCTGCCTGTTTTGCTTCTGACTCTGTCTCTGGTGAATCCTCTCACCCCTTCCCCATGCTTCTGGCCTACACCCCAGCTCTTGTATGCACAAATAAATCTTTAAAAAAAATTTAAAAAGCAGGTAGGCTTACAATTTAACAAATTTCTGGAACAGAGGTGAAAGCAAATAAGCCCTTTAGTTTTGGAGCTAAGAGATGAAGATGTCCTAATTAGGGGAGACATCTCACTCAAATGTGCCTCTTCCCAAGTAAGTATTTCCTTTGTGTTGATTCTTTGGAAGTTGACAATTATTTTCAATCATGCTATGGCAGCCTTGAAAACCTACCTCTTCTGCAAATGCCTTCACAGCCACGTTGGTGCATATCAGAAATCAGTTTTATTTTCTCATATGTTAAACTAGAACAACTCCAGCTACTCACCCTCTCTTTACTCAACAGACCTAAAGTTTTTTAAAAATATCAAATTCCATCTCATAGGCAGAAAAGCTAACACCATAAAGGGTATTTAAAAAAATTTTACAAGTTTTTAGTAAACTTCTAAAACAGGTATTCTAAAAATGTTCAGAGTGATGACAATATTCAGGTAAATGCAGTCTCTAAGTGATTACTACTGAGGAAACTAATACTCAAGTGGAGATAGCCAAAAAGATACATCTTATTCTTTGAAATTTCATATGGTAAGAAGACCACTTAAAGGAAAGGAATTATAGAGGAAACAAGACCTATAAATTCTGGGTGGGAAACTAATACAAGTTCATTTGGACAATTTGGCAATACCAAAATTTAACAGGCACGTACTCTTCAATCTAGCAATTACACCTGAGATTTTTACCTGCAGATCTATCTGTATGCAAGCACATGGTGTGTGAAAGAAGGTTCCCTGTAGCATGGTTTATGCTTGTGCAGGTATGGGAACAACCTGAATGTCCTTAATAACAACTGGTTAAATAAGTAATCACATACCCATTGTATGTATCCATTAAAAACAATTAAGTCCACATGTGCTGTTTTGTGGACAGTTCCTAATACTGTAATTTAAAATAGCAGGGTACAAAAAAAAAAAAACCCACAAAAATCGCACACGGGTAGAATGCTACTGGAAGGCATTGAGAAACTCTTCAATGTAGGATGGGTGGTAAATTCTTAACTGTGTATCCTCTGATTTTTTTTTTTTTTTTAACTAGGAAGTCTTACTCACTTTTATTTTTATTATTTTTAAAGATTTATTTACGCATACAAGCTGGGGTGCATGCCAGAGGTGTGGGGCAGCGAGAGGGTTCACCAGAGACAGAGTGGGGAGCAGAACACGCAGATCGACCAAAATACACTGCTGAGGGGGGCAGGGGGTAAGGTAGGAAAGGTCTGCTGTGCCATGTGGGAATTCCCCCAGCCGGGCATCAAACTTACTTGCGCTGCAGCATTGAACTATTACCACAGCTGCCGACAGCTCACAGTGCTGCGCTCAACCTGTTGCACCACCAGGGATGCCCTCGTATTCACTTTTAATATGAAACTTTCATTCTCTAACAAGTCTATTATTTTCCTCTAAACACAACAAAGGCTGGAATCCAGATACCAGATATTCGGAGCATTTTCTGCAGGAGGCTAAATTACTCCACTGGAATGGAAGACACAAACCCTGGGACTTCCCTAGTGTTCACAATGACTTATGGGAAAGCTGGTTTGTTCCTGACCCTGCAGGGGTCTTTAAGCTCAATCACCACAACAGCTGATATACTCTGACGTTATGAGCATACCCTGCATAAAAACTTGGAATTTGTCCATGAGTAGCCTATCATAGTGTCATTCTTTATGAACAGGATCTTTCACATGACTCAAGTATGAAAAAAAAAAAAACTGTGTGCAAATTGTACCCTGGAAAACGGGGACTGTTTCCTTTTGGAAATCAAGATGAAGTGAAGTATACTGTTGCAAAGAAAGAAACCCAGCTAGATATCAGCAATTAATCTGCTTAACTCTGCATTACAATTAAATCCACACATTATAAAATTTTCTAAATGTATTTTTCATGTGTAGGTATTTTTTAATGGGTTGCCAATTTTGTCTTTCGTAGAATAATATATTATTTTATTTACGAATGTCTGAAAAAACAAAATATTCATAGGTTTTTATGATTTTCATCATGTATCTTACTCAATGTGTTATGTATGACAGAAGGTAAACTGATCTCAGGCCAAAGGGAAAAAGAATACCACTAAGTCTTGTTAGAGAAAAATCTGCAATGTCAGGATAATCATTCTGAACATTTTTTATTGTAAAAACCATCAGACTTTTAAATGAATGTAAACACTTTTTCAATGTTATTTAATGAAAAAGTCTCATATTGTCTTGTATAGAATCTATCAACATTTACTACTAATCCATCGTATTTAAGGAAAAACACCGTTATTGGATGCTTGGAAAATCCTCAAACCCATACTCGAATGCCTGTCATTAATTTAAAGGGTATTTTCTCCACTCAAATAAAAAAAGATCTACTCTGAAGCTACATCGTTATAAACCAAAGCAACACCTAGTTACATGCTTTACATAGTCCCAGAAAAAATAATTCAATTGCTCCTCATTCCCGATGCAAGGCACTTCAAAGCACCCGCACAAAACATCCATGTAAACAGCAGTACAGTACATGATTTAAATAACATGAATGATTCTGACACAGCTTGACCTAGACTAAAAGAAAAATAAAATCCATCATAGCCACAGATAAAAGCATGTTAAGATCCACAACACAAATTTGTTTCTCTTATCATAAAGAGATGAATAGACCATATAATCTCCTAGGAAAAAAACATTAACCTAATAAATATTTTCATATTAAAAAACAGCATGCTCCCTGGGTATGCATGGAATCAGAATATTCAGAAGGGATCAGGTGTGGAATCAGATGGCATTTCTGAATACCCAGCTTTAATATCCACCAGGTCTGTAGTCTGGACTGTTTATAGCACCTTGGAAAATGCATTAAGAAATCATAAAGGTACATTATTTCAAAGTAACCTTGATATGAGGTTCACTTAGTCCATAGTAGCAAATACCAATGATGCAGAGAAAGGATTTTCTAAATAACTGGCTATTAGATTTACCTAAGCAAGAAAAATTCTGTATTATTTTATCTTAGTACACCTCATGTACATAAAGCACCAGTTTAAATAAGATTATCAAATGTCTCCAGCACCTTGTTGCTCAGCCTGAAAGTTCATTTATCACTTTCCATATTACATCCTTAGAGCTAAACAGATTAGAACAGTGACAGATACGGAAAAGAAATTTTCTTCATGTTTATCTCAAGTAAAACAGATTAAGTAATACACTTTAGAAGGTCTACTGCATCCCCTGGAGTTTACCGTCCTAACAGAACAGTCTCTCCCTAGTAGAGGATCAACACCCAGGGTGGAGGAGGCCAAAGCAGGGATCAGCACCCTGCAGGGAAGTGCAAGACCACAGTGCAAGACCACACTCCAACTGATTCTACTACAAAGCGAATCTCACAAAAGCTCTCCATGGCAACACAAAGAGGTGTGAGTGTGATCACAACCCAGGGAAGCCAGCAAACACGACGAAAATTCTACCAAATGAGACTCCACTGAGGGTTAACTTCATTTATGAAAATCGACACATTTGCCTCTTGACCAGTGGTAAATCTTACTATGACTATGCCCTTCTTAGGCATAAAAGGGAAAATGGTGAATCTAGGTTTATGCACAGTTAGTCATCAAGTATAAATATCCAGACTATTGCATTTTAAAATTACAGGTTAAAAATGACTCCTCAAAGAAAATTCATTTCTTCATAAATGAAACATAGTTATAAAAAGTGGAATGATGGTTAATTCAAATACAAAAACTCACATACAAAAACCCTATTCTTTCCTTTCCAAGCTACTTACTTCAGTTCATACAGTTGATTCTATCACACAACTGTACATGATTACATTACCAGAGTAAAATACTAATAAAGTACTTCAGTTAGCAAACTGAGGGCCACCTCTTGACAACTGCATTAAAACTGCAGCACTTAAGCAGAGCTGAGAAGTGCCATTCTCAAGCACGGTTTTCTTCTTCCTGGCCTTGCACCCCACAATTACTACTGAAGGGAGGGAGATGCTCGGGAAACGGCTGGGCCATCCACTGCCCATTTGGAATGCCACCGAACGTTGCTTCTCCATTGTCAGCAGCTAGGAGATGGGGGTGGGGGAGGAGAATGTTAGTTTATTCTCTTTTAAAACTTTAAATGGTTAAATTAAAGAGATTTTAACAGTAAGATGGAGAACAATTACTAAATTAGCAAGCAATTAAACTGAATTATAAATCTGTTCTCTTCTCACACACAAGACTCAAAAAATCCTCACTTGTTATTCAAGGAGGAAAATACAACTGTGATGATTTAGAGTGAGTGACTCAAAGAAAATAAGCTGTAAAAACCTGTGTAGTGAAATATCAAATAACCATCTCATTTTCACTATTAATCACTAAGTAGATTTTTCTATTACTGAATTATTCTTGAAAAATTTACTCTTTAAAATTTTTTCCCAATCCTGATGAAATCAGGTCTTCGAAAAGAACACATGAAGAGGGGACATACCCAGTCCATTTGAGGAGAAGCTGCAAGGTTCGCTATTGCACGGGTTTTCACTGTAAGCACCACCATATGCTGCTTCGTAGCCTGGGTCATACTTTTCTTCCTTAACAGCCATCTTCTTTGCGTCCTCTGTGAGGAGGATAAAAGGGATTTAAAATGAGTACTGTACAATAATTTTGGGAAAAAAAACTTTATTCAGAAATATGAACAATTCTTTTTCTTGAATGTTCATAAATGGTGGGATACAGCTTTTCCTGTAATCCTTTAAATGCTTTGTTCCATTCCACTAAATTAAGAACTTCTGCAGTCCAACAGATGTAACTGTAGGTGGACTACCACATTTCTTAGGTCCTTAACATCTGTGGGAGTACCTACAAGTTGATGGGAGGGCGACCTTGTCAACAGGAGATTTTAACAGAGCTAATATTCATTATCAGGGCATTCTGGCTGCAAATATAATTGTTTTCTTGTTCCTGCTTTTAAATCAGATAACATACATTCTATAACATATATATAATACATGAATCAAATAAAAGGAATAGTTAACGGTAACATACCTTGAGCCAGCTGTAGATCAAATGTATATTGAACCTCTTGAACATCTGTGTTTCGTTCAATGCCTTTCAACTGATCTCTTAAGTCCTTCAACTTAATGTAGTAATGCACTTTGTCCTGGGCTCGAGGAAACTGCGCACATCTTGCACTTGATGATGGCATAACATAGCAGAGCTAGAATCATAACACCTCAGAGTCAGAAATTCTTCAACTCTATTGAATCTACTTATATTAAGATTGGAGGGCCTCCCTGGCGATGCAATGGGTTAAGAGCAGCACTATGAAGCTATCCAGAGCCACTGCAGCATGAGTTCGATCCCCAGCCGGGGAGATTCCCACATGGCGCAGCTGACCTCTCCTGCCTTGCCCGCTGTTCCCCTCAGCAGGGTATTTCAGTTGCTCTACCTGTTCTGCTCCTCCCTCTGTCTCTGGTGAATCCTCTCACCACCCCACACCTTTGGCCTACACCTCAGCTTGTATGCATAAATAAATATTAAAAAAACTGGAAAATTTATTTTTCTTTGGGTTAATAACTTGATACTTATCACATATCAGTAGTATCTGAATTCAAATTTGTATACTTATATAAGACAATAATCAAAAACAATGAGGCTTCCCCCCATGTTCATCTATCAATGAACAGTCTTTCTTTTTAATAATGAGTGTCTGACTCATAATTCAAAAGGGACAAGGGCCATACAAGCATACAGTGAAGTCCCCTCCCAAGTCTATCTCGATCCCCCTACTTCTCTTCCAAATGAGCAATCAAGGTTCCTAGTCCCAGAGGCATTCTATAAATATGCAATCAAACGTGTCTGGCATATATGTATATACTCTCCACTTTTAAAAACACACACATCATAACATGCTCTACTCCCTCTCCTATACCTACATGTAATAGCATATACCTTCTGTATATCAAAAATTGAGACTGCTGGATTATATAATTTCCACTTGCAGATTTTTAAATTGGCCTCTATACCATGTGTTATCGAAAAATCATTCTGTTTTGCTAATCCAGCATTTAGGAAATCCTGAATCATAAAGATATGCAGGTGCAAATCCTACTGTTTTGAAACAGTACATTTTCATCTTAAAATACTCAATTAATGTGATCCAGAAACTTGAAAAAGCAGATTTTCTGTTTCAAAGATGAATCACCAACATCATCAATAATTGTGTAATACTTCATGATAGAGAATTTAAATGACAGTGCATTTAAAAGATAAATGCACTCACAGTTGATTATTAAGAGCTAAAACTACCTATCACATGTAGTTCAAGTTCACTTATTCCTGCATGACTATGACCACACATAGCCATCAAGATACACCTGAGTCTTACCTAGCATTTAGGGGTAACAATGCAGTGCTCTATGTCAAGTAGTGAACCTACCTGTACAATTAGCCAAGGAGACAAGCATAGGCCTCAATTTAAAGAAAGACCAGTGCTACCACCTACTTTATCAACCACACATTTCAAAGAAGTTAAAAACAGAAAAGATTTTAAAAGGAGAAATTCAAAGGTATGTAGAGAGCAGAAATGTTATTCTGAGAGCTCCACAAAAACCTCCACAAATGCCAGTTAGCATATTGGCTTCTCCATCATTTAAAAAGTTGTGTATTGGGATCTCCCTGGTGGCGTAGGGGTTAAAGTCTTAGTGCTATCAAGCTATCAGCCAGTCACTGTGGCCTGAGTTGGATCCCTGACCAGGGAGCTGACCCACAGGGCACAGCAGACCTCTCCTGCCTTGACCGCTGCTCCCCTCAGCAGTGCATTTCAGCAGATCTGCCTGTTCTGCTCTCCACTCTATCTCTGATGAATCCTCTCACCCCCCAAACCTCTGGCCTACACCCCAGCTCTTGTATGCATAAATAAATAAAAATAAAAATAGAAAGTTGTGTGCAACACAGAAGTCTGTGCATGTATATTTTTAAAAGTTGGAAACAAGCATTTAATTATATTTTGAAGGTAGTATATGAGCCAACTCCTCTCAACATTTTAGACAACATACCAGCACTAACGTAATTATCTGACAGGTGTTCCTTTTTCTAGTACAACTGTGACCAAGTCTGAATTAATTTGCTCACACAGACTTATATATATTAATCAACAAAGCAGAACGCATTTTCATGGCATAAATCATGGCACAAATAAAAATGAGAACTAGTGAGACAAAATTCAGCTGATTCACAAATGTAATTTTCAGGACTTACGGTTTCTGTGTCTGGGATCTTATGGGGCTGAAGTCCAAATTCTAAGTTTTTAACCTTCACTCCAAAAACTTCTTTACTAAAAATTTCATAAATACCTAAAATGAAATTTAAACCTATTTACACTGTTCATGATATTAGCAAAAAAAAAAAAAAAAAAGGATAAAATTTAAAAGTAAATCTTACATTTTCCATTAAAAACTGCTATTCGTGGCTGATACTTCTGTAGCTTCTGCACTAGAATACGTCCTCCTTCACGAAATTCTTTACTAAAATTGAATGAAAAAGTGGTCAAAACACAAATACGGAAGTATTTGTAATATGCTAAATTCTGAGTTTTCAGTAAAAGGTGACATGACACTGTTACACTCGGCGTGAACTGAGTACATGTGATCTTCTTAGGGTACAAGGCACCAGCTTGGTCAAGCCTCCAACCTCTAAAATCCACACTGGATAATTACCTGGAAAGATCCTTGCTGCCTGGTGTTGTCCTTTCCACCATATTGGTAAACCCAATACCATACTTCCCTGGTAAAGTGTGATCATCCATATGATTGAGTTGGACCTCACTCAGCCCTGACATAAATAGACACTTCCCTGTGAAAAGAGAATTCAGTTTATTTCTATGGAAGGTCAAAGGCTTTTGCCCCATGAATTGATATGGTAGCCTACAGTCTATTCTTGGGACAAAAAAAAGAACAAAAGATTTATCATTAAAAAAAATTATTACCTAGGTCAAATACCATATCAAGCAATTACCATGCTGGGCAGTATGCTAAGTCCTTTACATGTGTTATCTCATTTAATCATCCTAACTATCTAATGAGATATTACAATCACCTCCTTTTTACAGGTGGTTAAGGTAAATGTCTCTCAAGAATATTCAAGTGAGTGTAGGAAACTCTGAAACTTTGTTTTCCTTCCTAATAATTGGTGCTAGCACCAACCTTCCCTGAAATACTTCAAACAGATAAGCATAAACCAATGGACTCAGAATATTCAAACACTCTGACAGTGGCAAAAAGGAAAAGACCAAACTTCTCCAGAAGTTTTTTCCTTGTTAAATAAAGGAGAAAATATGCTATTACTTTCAAAAACACATTATTAGCACTTGTTCTAAATGTTTTAAACATCAATATTAGATAAAATCACTTGCATATTCTCTTGGATAGTGACAGGTTAAGATGACAATATAACAGCAGTTGCACTTGGTTTTAAAGCTCACTCTACAAGTATAAGAATTGTTAACATTATTTTCTTAAAGATTTATTTATTATTATTATTTTTTTAATTTATACATACAAGCTGGGGTACAGGCCAGAAGCGTGGGGCGGCGAGAGGGTTCAGCAGAGACAGAGTAGGGAGCAGACCAGGCAGATCAGAAATACACTGCTGAGGGGAGCAGCGGGCAAGGCAGGAGAGGTCCGCCACGCCATGTGGGATTCTCCCCGGTCGGGCGTAGAACTCACGTCGCCGCTGCCAACAGCTCCACAGCGCAGTGCTTAACCGCTGCGCCACCGGGGAGGCCCAACATTATTTTCTGCTAAACTTGAATTATCTGTACAAAATGTATCCAGTCACTTTACAATTTGATTGCCAATGCATTTCCCCTCTCCTTGGAAATACGACAGAAGAAATCTGGAAGGTCAGCTTCTGTTCGCATTGGCACAAGGATGTACTATTGTTACTACATCTGTAGATAATAACTAATGGAAATCATTCCTAAAAGTAGTCAAACTCATTTAAAACAATTCAAACAAAAGAGGAAGAAGTCCTTTTCGTGTCCTTCCACTTTCATACACCAAAATGTTTACCATGACCTTTTACTTTTGCAGGCACACATACAGAAAATAGGTATACATATTTACACATATATACAGTTTCTCTCTCTTTAAAAACACAAAGGCTAAAAAACAACCTGCTCACCCCAAGTTATTAACAAAATTATCTAGTTTAAAAGTAAAATAATAAAAAAGTAGCCACTTACAAAAATGGTTTCCAGGTCCAGGGTAATGATGCCCTTTGTAAGCAGCCATTAGTCCTGGATTTATGCCAATCTACAAAACAAAAAGTGTATACATCTTAGTCTTTCAAAGCAGAGTTTAACCCTCAGGGCTTGTGTGGAGGACTGGTGGACACAGTTTAATATTAAAATACAAATTTAATCCAGCACCATAAGCATTATCATTTATCAGTGACCTACTCTTGATCTGAACAAAGTATTCCACTTCAAGGAAAGTGATTTCCTTTATATCAAAAGTTTTATTGCTGTTTTTAAAAACGATTCTGACTCTCTCTTACCACCAGGCCTTTGCTCCCACCCAGCTGGGCTGGAAAGACGGAGGCGGGAGGAACCTACTGAGCCGAGCCCATATGGAGCCACGAGTCAGCTTCTCAACTCCTGACAAGCAGGCTTACTCCACCTCAACTACAGAGCTGTTTGCATGCCAATGTTTCTTAAGTTACTGGCAAAAATTGAAGTTTAAAATCAGTACTATAATTGATGGAAAACTCACAGGTGTCATGCACCTACTTGCTTCAAGGATTATTTCACTTAATTGCAACCCTCCAAGTGCCTCCAAGGGAGGCACTATTATCACTGGTGAGGAAACTGTTGTTTAGGAAGGTGGGAGCTTGTCCAATGTCACCCTGCAAGGCAGGATTTGACACCAGACAACTCGCCTCTGGAGCCCACCCTCTTAGACACCGACATGTAATAACACAGCCTCATAAACGTGACACCAGTTACTACCCATCCTCAGAAATGGTTTTTAAGCAAAATGCTAATTTGCAAGGTTAATGGTAAAGTTAACCCACCAATGCTATTTATAAAGGCAAATGAAGACAAAAATGCTCACAATCACAATATCCAGGTTGAATGTCAAAATGTCAGGAAGAGTCTTGGTCAAAAGTTCGGCTTCTGAAACACCATTAAAACGGTCTACTTTTCTTTTCACTTTAAATGTGTCTGTAATTTTTTCTTGCTTTTCTTTTGACTTTTTGGACTTCCCAGATTTTTTGGCCTCGGTAGGTTTTTTGGGTTCCACTTGTTTTTTGGGTTCCACTGGCTTTTTGGGTTGTGTTGCTCTGGGTTTTCTTTTCCTTCCTTTTGGAGGCTCTGAAACACAATGATTTCCAGAAAACCTTAGATTACAAGCTTTAGACAGTTTCCCCAGAAAAGTCACTCTTTTTGCCTTTCTCTGCTAATTCAGCACCAGTCTCCTCTGCATTATCTTCCCCTAACCTTACCCTAGAATTGCCCTCATGTTGCCCCAGTCCCTACCCTGCTTCCCCTGCCAGCTGTTCTTGAGATGGAAGGTCTGTAACAATCAGAGATTGATTTTCCATACACTCTTACTGGTATTTTGGTGTCCCCAGGACTACAAAATAGTTAGGTACCATTTTATAGGAATTCCAAACACAAATGCATACTTAAGGAATCAAATGAAATAGATAGAAAAATGAGGAAGAAGACTGTCTTAACTTTTCCATAATTTCCAGCAATAGAAAACTTTAAATGGCTTGTGGGCTTCTTTTAGAGATTTCGAGACTAAATCCTGCTCCACACAAAGACAAAACAAAGGTGAATTTGGAGGTGCTAAAGGTGAAATCTCTAGGTTGGCATTATTTTTCAAAAGGCAAGACGAGGGAACTAATCTCAGGACCTAAAGCAGAGTTTCAGGCTCTCAGCACTATTAACATGTTAAGCCGAGTAGTTTTTGATATGGAAGACTGTCCTGAATATTATAGAATGTTTAACTTAACCATAGTCTCTACCCAGTAGACGCCAATGACCCCCTGCCAGTCACAATAATCAGAAGTGACTCCAATGACACCAAATATTTTGTGGGGAGTAAAATTACCCTGGGAAGAACCACTGACTAAAGTTACTCAACAGGAAGCCTTGCTTACTTTACCCATAATTCTTTAATATGTCTCCCAACTTCTTGGATGCATAACCATTTGACTATTATTTGGCATTTCCCCAACGAGTCTCCTGTCCTTCCTCTTCTGCTGTAAACTGTTTAGCCGCTGCCTATGCCAAGGATCCACCTATTTGGGCCGGTAGTTGGGGAGTCCTGGTGCATCCCGACCAGAAAACACAGGGGAGTCGAGGGCAAGGGCTACCTCCAACGCAGTGGTGTCAGAGCATTCCTGAAACTCCGAACACCTTTCTCATGTAACTCGGCTACTCTGCCTTCTCTCTACCCCCACCCAAAATCTACTCTCTCCCTTGGTAAATGTTACCTCCTCTTTCCAAATGCCTATGCCAGAAACCATAAGTTACTTTCAGACTCCCCTATCTCCTTGTCCCCCATGTGAATCCATTAACCATGGCCCAGTAGTTCTACCTCTTTAAGTATTTCCTAATTCCGTCCTCTCCACCCCTTTAATTCTCCCTCATCTTGCCCCAGGTTATTCAAACAGTTTTTAATCCACTTTTTGCCTCCAAGTTCTGCCATGCTCTCTACCATCCAATCTACTGTAACACTGTCCTGACCAGTATTTTAAATGTCAGTCTACTTGTGTCACCTCCTGCTTATATTTTCTCAACAGCTCCCTCTTGCCTTCAAGACAGAATATACATTCTTTAGGTTAAACAATAAGCTTCATGTGTCCCCATACAGCGTGACTTCTCACCCTAGACTCCAATGTCACAAAATCACTTGGTTTTGAAATGAGACATGTTTCTTCACGCCTCTGCTTTGGTACACGGGCCCCTGGGCTGGGCTCTTCCCCAGGCACTCCTTTATAGGGGCAGTGTCCTCACCCTTGGGATTTGGGGCTCTCAGGGGTTGCCTCTGCACTTCAGCCCAAGTCAGGCACCAGCCTCAAGAGCTATCACAGCACCCTGCGCCCCTCTGCCTCACTTAGTGTGAGGAGGCCTAATACATGTCTACTTATATTTATCCCTATTAGATTATAGGTGTTCAAAGACAGGATCTGGATTCTTTCCTTCCCCCAAACCTATTGCAATGCCTGGCACATACTGAGCACTTAAAAGATGGATTCAATTCTTTAACATCAAAACAGAGCTGAAAATCCTTTCTTCAGTAGTTGGCTAACACGATGGTTAGTTTCCAAAACTGTGCTGGTGAAGACTACCTTGTTCCGGTTCCTGAACAGGGGCTGGAACGTCTGCTGGCAGGTGCTGTGTGTCCATAGCCATCACGGGAGGGGCCTCTGCCATCACTGGTTGGAACGGAAATGCATAAAGAGCCTGGGCTTGTTGAAGAGAATGGCTGAAACGCAGAAGACACAATTACCCAAAGGGAAGTTTAAATAATCAGCTAGAAGAATCCTTCAGGATCCAAATATTTTATAACCATACTGTAATATTTATTTAGAGTAAGATTACAGGGGCAAAGAGAGGAGGAGGATTCATTCCAACACGTACACATTCACCCAGTCTTCCCTGGGTGCCTACTAACCCAACGTGAACTAACCTTCATGCTGTAAAGCCAAGATGCGTCATCAATAAAACTTACCAGTCCTGTCAAGTCAGTCTGTACTTTCGCTGAAATGAGGTCATAGGAATCTTCTAGTAGAAAGACTTGAAAGACCCAAAAGTCCAAACGGGGCTATGCTTATAAAAACAATTTGTGTCTCTACCTCCATTTAATTCTCTTGTCACAAAGATCCCCTTCAATCTCATTTTTTTCCTAGCTCTATTCAAAAATAATTACATATAACCTTGTGAAGGTTTAAGGTGTACGATGTGATATGATACACATGTACTGCCAAAATGAATTCCACTGCCGTTGGCTCCCACCTCCATCACTTCACATAATTACCATTTCTTTCTCGTGGGGAGTGTATTTATGAGCCAACTTTCCAGTACGTGATTCAGTGCTATTAGATAGACTCACCATGGTGTACATCAGTTCCCAGAACCACTTCATCTTTAATTGAAAGTTTATTCCCTTGGGCAACATCTCCCCCTTCCAGTCCCACTCCAACCTAACTTAACATTCTCTTTCAGCTTACTTACCCATTTGGACTGTCTTTTGAATTGTCATTAGGTCTTGGGTTTTAATTTGCCACTAAGGGAGGACTAGAAATGGACATTTTATAAATGTATGGATTTATGAGGGAAAAAAACTTGGTATAAACTGCTTTTCTAAGCATGGCTTAAACCATTCAAAATATTCTGTTCAATGCAAGGGACAAAGGCCTTCACAGAAAACAATTTTCAAAATTATTTCTGAGGACCATAAACCACATCTCAAGCTGTTGTATCAGCACAAAGCTGGGGAAGTAAACATATATTTTATGAAACTCAAGTCACAGCTAATGCGAAATGATGCCATTAAATATACAGTAGGAAGAAAAACATAAGGAAAGAAAATGGACACCTACCATTTAGCATGTGGAGAGAAAAGTCATGCTTTCTGTGGCAAGACACTGCTTATTATTGATAGTTTTCTTTCTCCACATGGCGCGGGGTGGAGAAAGAAGCAGAGAGCTCCAAAGGCAGAGATTAAAGGGCAAAGAAGTAGACTTTTAATGGATGTAACTTACAGTAAATAATGGCCTTGGGAAGTGATTAGGTTCCATGAGGGCAGAGTCCTTATAAATGGGATCAGTGCCTTTTCATTAAGCAATCATACCTTAATGTTTTTTTTTAAAAAAGGCAAGCTTAACTAGCCCAGGCACACAGAGGGTGGGGAAGAGACCACCACCCACAGGGGGACAGGATAGAATGCTGGCAACTCAGGGATAAGCAGGGATCCAATCCTCTGTTCATCCAAAGGATAAACCACAGGAGAGGCATTTTAATGTCAGCTACCTTTAAGAGTATGTTGTAAAGAAAAGGTTAAAAATTAGTGAGAAAGAGGGCCTCCCTGGTGGCGCAGCGGTTGAGTGCTGCGCTGTGGAGCTGTCGGCAGCAGCGATGCGAATTCGACGCCTGGCCGGGGAGAATCCCACATGGCGCAGCAGACCTCTCCTGCCTCGCCCGCTGCTCCCCTCAGCAGTGTATTTCTGATCTGCCTGTTCTGCTCCCCGCTCTGTCTCTGGTGAAGCCTCTCACCGCTCCACACTTCTGGCCTGTACCCCAGCTGTATGTATAAATAAATAAATCTTTAAAAAAAAAATTAGTGAGAAAGATATTAAGCTGTATCTTAAGAGCTATTTCTTTGAATATACTGTTCTCAAATGATATAAAAGATATCAACAATGATTTCCTCAAATCAGTTCATTAACATGAAGACACACTGTGTTGTTACTAAAAATTAGATAGATACTATCTAAAAGTACAGACAGTGCTTAATATATATATATATTTTTTAAAGTAGAAAAAAATACAAAAGGTAAATGAGAACTAGAACTTAAAATGTAAAAATGAAGAGATATGTTTAAATAGTGCTTGGCACAAAGTGAAATGTTCTTTCTCCTTGCACCCACTTTTCTTTAATATTTGTAGCTCTTTTCAATCAATAGTCAAAATACTGGTTGTTCAGTGTTTATGATTTAAAAATTCTGAGCAGGAGCTGGAGCTAGGTTACATCAAGAGGACATGCGCGATTACTCCCTGGAAATTCTAGTACAGCGAACTGTATCTTTCGGTTGTGGCCAGGGCAGTTTTCTGAGATGCTAAGGGCGTCTTTTAACTAGAATGTATAAAAGCAAAAACATGTGGTCACAGTAAGTGAGCAGCCAGAGAACGCGTGAGGTTTGTTTTTGGACCTACACCCTGCCCCAGAATGACTGCCTCAGCTGCACGGATGTGTCCCATTTTTGAGCACTTCGCAAATCCCTAGACTTAAAATACGCACACGAGTGAGCCACCATTCACATTACAAAAGGATTCTGACCTTCAAAATAAAAATTTCCAAAATGCAGTTAGGGGGTCATTAGTGTCTTTTGGAAATTCTGGAGCTCAGAAACTGAAAATTGAAATTTTAGAAATCAGTTGGCTGAAGAAAAGTGAGTAAGTTAGAAAAAATCTGAGGATTTTAGAAAAGTGGATGAATTTTGAATGACATTCAGATACTTATCTTCAACATCAATGCTAACCTTTCTAAAAAATGATCTGGCACTTTACAGTAAGCTAAATTAGAACAGAAATAGAAAAACAGAGGTATGGAAAACAGAATGGGTAAATTCTAAGGTAATTATCTTTGAGTGCGAAAGTCAGCCTGATCTTAACAGACTTCCTAATGCATTACATTTGCACAAGATTCTTCATGAATTGAGTGCTAAGAAGTTTTCTGTATAATTTTCTGTTACCTAGTAATAAAGTCTAGTAGCATAAACATGCTTCAATCTTAAGGTGAAAATATTTCTCATGCACATTTGTTGTATTTATATATAACTGGCGCACTTCATACTGCTACGGATCTTTTGAACACTCATTTTCTCTGCATGAGAGGAAAGCAGCAGAAGAGCTTCACTTCGCATTCACCCCCTCAGGACTTGCTGTTCCCTCAACATCAAAATGAGGGACGGGATTCAGTGATTTTACAGATGTGCAGAGTGTGCAGGAGATGGGATCTCAGTTCGTCCAGATTCAGAACAGATCCTGAAGGGTTATTTTCTGTAACTCCCTGGTATCACACTTGGAGGCATGATGAATGCTTTTATTTCCTTGTTTACTGTTCCCCACTCTGGTTTCTATTTGTCCCACAGCTATTCTAAGCTCCCTCTCTTTTTCTTGCAGTTTACCCTTCTTTCCTAATCTCCATTTGCACCCCATTTTCTTGAACTGTAGGGGCTCATGGGATTCGATTTTACAGCTGTGTCAAACTGACAAACTCTGTTTTCCAACAGTTTTTCTCAAAACAGACATACCTAAGACATACGCATGACAGGTGTCCAGTTAATTCAGAGATAGCTGTATGATGAAAAACTTAATCTTTAAGTTTTCTCTGAAATGAACAACCCCAAATTCTTTAGTCCTATTTACCACTATTTTAAAGATTTAAGTTGCTCTTTTAATTTTTTTTAAAGATTTATTTTTTTATGCATACAAGCTGGGGTGTAGGCCAGAGATGTGGGAGGTGAGAGGATTCACCAGAGACAGAGTGGGGAGTAGAACAGGCAGATTGGCTGAAGTACACTGCTGAGGGGAGCAGCGGGCAAGGCAGGAGAGGTCTGCTGCGCCATGTGGGAATCTCCCTTGCCAGTTATTGAACTCGTGCTGCAATGGCTCTGGATAGCTTCATAGTGCTTTGCTTAACCCGTTGCACCACCAGGGAGGCCCCTAAGTTGGTCTTTTTAAATACCTTGGCCGTAATTGCTACTGCAACAAAATGCCATAGACTGGTGGTTTACAGATGACATTTTTTTCTTTCTGTTTTGAGGACTGGAAAGTCCCAGCCAGATGAAGGTACTAGCAGACTCAATGTTTGCAGAGGGCCTGCTTCCTGGCTGACAGAGGGTCACTTTCTTGTTGTGTCCTCATGTGGGGTGCAAGGCTTCTTTTGTAAGGGTACTCATCCCATTTCTAAGGGCTCTGCCCTCCGGTCTGAATCACTTCCTAAAGGCCTCCCCTCCAACTGCCAACACAGTGGGGATTAAGTTTCAACACCTGAATTTTGGAGGGACACAAAGTTTAGTCTACAAGCCACATATTAATATCTGCACTTAAGGATATACAACACGGAACACTTAAAACTAACAATCAATGTGAAATAATCTAAACGCTCAAGTAAAGGAGCCCATTGTAACTGTGTAAAGACAGCCTCTCCACCTCGGAGGGCAGCTGCGCCTCTACCACACATCCCTGTGCACTCCCCCAGACACTGACAGCACAGAGACTTAGCAGTGCCCAGTGCCAGTTCATTACCTGTTCTTCACAGAGTATGATTTCAAGTTTCCTGATTATTGGTCATTTTCTGGTGCTCAGAATCAAACCAAATAAAAACATCCAGATGTAGATTCATCACCTTGAAACTGAGCAAAGCGATCAACTTCCTCATTCTGGGGACATGGATTACAGAAAGCCTGTTCCAGGAGCCTGACTGACACTCACACCAGACTGTGGACTCACACTGACTTTACATCTAGGAAAACGGCCTTTTTACCACCTCTCCCTCATGCCACACTGTCTCTGAATTTTTCTGCACCTAAGCCCAGGAAAGTACCTATTTGTGAAATGATTCCTCATTGCAAATGGTATGGATCTCTCTTCAGCCTGCTCTTGACTCTGTAGTAAACCAGTTTTGACTTCACTGACTGAACTGCCCTTAGCCCATCTTCACCTTGCCATCTTCATCAAGAGAAGTGCTATGTCACAGTGAGGAAGGCACTCTGAAGCTGGACTGCCTAGGATCAAATTTTAGCTCTGCCATATTACTAGCTTTCTAGGCAAGTTCCTTAACCTTGTTTTGTCCCAACTTCCACATCTGTAAAATGGGGATAGTACCTAATTCATTGGTTACAAGAATTAAATGCATTAATACAACAGTGTCTCTCACCCAGTAAATCTGCTGTAACAATAAGGACAGAAGAGGATGACATATTTTAGGTACCTCCTGTCATCATCCTGCCAATGCTGTCTCATCTACCATCATTATTCAAAAGGGACTGACACTTCTACTGTGGCTTAGTAGTCATTAGTTCCTTTGAAAAATGCTCAACCACTGAAAAGTAAAATTGTGTTTAGGATCACCATCAATAAGTTAGGAGACAGATTCCATCTCTGCAACAAACAGGGACCCATTTATTTTCAAGCCCCCCCCCCCCCCTTATTATCTACAAGTTCTGCTGTTATCTGGCCTCTCACTTGAAATACAACTCATTCAGACCAGGAAATACAATTTCTGTTAAAGCAGCTCAAAGTTTTCTTAAATGCTCTCACTGACCTTAAGTTTCAACTCTCTCTTACAGGCAATCATTCTAGCACTTTCAATATGATGATCATTTTTTTCAACACAGGAGATGAAAAATCAAAACCACAAGGAAGTGTTTATGCTTTCTGTCACCTATAGTAGCACCATGCCGGTGCACTAGGCAGAAAACCCAAACCTTTCTTGCCCCAAAATCCTTTCAGGTCTCTAACCTCTGGAAAGCTTGATTTCATTCGAAGGCTAAGCTTTCAGGCTTCCCTGTCTGTATTCTAATGGGTCTGTGTCCCTCTTCTCCAATCAAGTAAATGCCCTTTTCATGCCTGAGCACATCAGAAACAAACCTGGCCTCTTCCTTTCTTCTTCTGAGCCCCTGGACGGTCTGTGCTTGTTGTAATATGGCAGAGCTGAAAGAATCTCTACCCAAGGAATTTTTTTCTCTGAATGTTTGAAAATGAACACCAAAATAAAAACTAAACTCATGACATTCAACGTTCCTTTTCATTCCTTGACTAGCACAAAGCCAAGAGGGACAGAGCACTTTCTCAGGGTCATCTGGGGCCAGTTATCTCAGTCTCCAGAGATAAACTCTTTAGAGTAGTAACACAGAATTCTCCGGATTTCTAGAGGTGGAGACTTTGTAAGCCCAAATAAAAACTGATCTACAATACAGTAGGTGAGGTCAAGGCAGTTTTGCGATAAACTGGGAATGGGAGACCTATCTGCTCTTAAGAGACTAAGATTTTACAGCACATCATTTATTTGGTTTTACCCAGTTTTCAATTCTGCTCTGCACAAAGATCAAATATGAGAGAATGCCACAAGTTTTGGTGAATACTTTTATTTGTAAAGTTCTGGGAAATAAGAACTTTATTTCAGTATTTGACCCACAAAATCAGGAAAAGGCTATCGCGTTATCTCTTTCCCTAAACTCTTAAGGCAGTGCGCACGCGCGGCCCCGGCCTTTGTACTCCGGCGGCGGCTTTTAAAGACCCCTGCGTGCGTGCGCGCGCCCGCCGGTCAGCTCGGCCGCGAGCGGCGGGGGGAGGGGCGCGCTCCGGGGGCCTTACCTGTCCGCGTTCTCCGCTTCCATCCCCGGCGGCCGCGCACTCCTGCCGGCAAGCGAGTGGGCGACTGGTCGCTAGTACGGCGGCGTATGTACGTGCGGCGGTACGACAAGAAGCAGAGACTTAGCCCCCAGTTGCAGCAGTACAGGGACGGCGGCTCCCGTTCAAGCTCCTCCCCCAGCTTTTAGTTCCCCCCTCCCTCCACCCAAGTCCCCCTCTACGCCGGGCGCTTCCGTCCGCTCAGAGCCAAGTCCCACGCCTGACGCCCGGTCACGTGACGCAGGCCGCCCAGTCACCGTCGCTCCCCTCTCGTCGGTTCCCTGCTCGCCGCTGGGCCCTTCGGGAAGGGTGGAGGACTGAAAGGGTGGGAGGGGGAGCGTTGTGCTGTCGTAGGCTTTTGTCCGCCGGGACTGGTTCGGTGGTGGGCGGATGGGTGGGTGAAAGGGTGATGCCGTGTCGTGGGGGTGTTGTGTGAGCTGCTGTGTGGCTGTTCTGGTTATGCTTAGTACTTTCTACCCCCATCTCCATTTTTTTTTTCATCAAAGTATTTTGCAGGGCCTCCCCGGTGGCGCAGCGGTTGGGCGCTGCACTGTGGAGCTTTCGGCAGCGGTGACGGGAGTTCAACACCCAGCCGGGGAGAGTCCCGCATGGTGGGGCAGACCTCTCCTGCCTCGCCCGCTGCTCCCCTCAGCAGTGTACTTCTGATCTGCCTGTTCTGTTCGCCACTCTGTCTCTGGTGACCCCTCTCGCCGCCCCACGCCTCTGGCCTGTACCCCACCCTGTATGTAAAAAAAAAAAAAGTATTTTGCATTAATTATCGAGTAATTAGTGTGTTGTAAGGGAAAAGAGGAGACCCTGGAATCGAAAGCGTAGATGTCGGGGCCGCTTATACCATTTTAGGCCTCAATTTCCTAATCTGTAGAATGAGGGTAATTGTAAAACTTCTTTGTGAAAGCTGCTTATGTAAAAAGCTTTTCATAAG
This sequence comes from Scalopus aquaticus, assembly GCA_004024925.1. NCBI lineage: Eukaryota > Metazoa > Chordata > Mammalia > Eulipotyphla > Talpidae > Scalopus > Scalopus aquaticus. The sequence goes on from PVIJ01003525.1 coordinate 76,739, forward strand.
CCAGTCTCTGCTTAAATTGGATGTATAGAAACGTTACGTTTGAGGTGCATTTCAAGCAACTACCTTCTTAAAACCCATCTGAGTAGCCTGTTGATTTCTCAGTGGCTCTTACAGTCGGGCTCTGTTTCATTGGCTCTCAAGTTGTCATTGGCTTTGTTAAGCAGTTTAATGCTGATAGGCTTTCTGTTTATATTCCTCTAGTTTATATTTCTCTATACAACATAGCTGTTGTATTAGTTAGCATATTCTAGTTTATGCAGAGGTAACAAATGAGGTCAAAACCTCAATGTCGACAGCAACAAAGGTTTATTTCTGGCTTATGTAACGTGGGCTGGGAGATGGCAGTATGTCTCTGCTTCAGGAGTCTTTCTTGGGGTTCAGGAAACGGTTTTCATGAGTAGATACAGAAAGATTGCATAGATGAAACTTAATATTTGTAAACCTTTCAGAATTTTATGAATCCTGTGTTCAGTAGGTATCACTCAGAACCTGACTCATAAATTTTTGTTCAATGATCTCTCACGCTTGTGGCTGAATCTTAATAGCCACATTTCAGATATTTCTTAACAGAATAGGCCTCCGTTGAATACACTTCTGTAAGTGCTTTGCATGTATTAATTCATTTCATTCTCAGGGTAGCCCTGTAACCCAGTGTTTTGGTTTACCTCTGAAAGAAGTCACATTTGAAAAGTCCGTCTTGCTCATGGGAGGTTGGCTTTTTTTTCTTTGTAGACATTGACAAGATGTTTCTAAATTCATGTGGAAACACGAATAGCCAAGATTAATACCAAAACTAATCTTAGAGCAAAGTTAGAAGACTAGGTGGCAGCATTGCCTTCACCTGAGTAGCCTCTCTTCAACTTTGATCAAATGGTCAGATTCAGGCACCAGGGGCTGACAGGACTTTTAATAGTTACAGAGCAGGTGTTGTGGCTTTTTAATTTGTAGGTCACTAGCATTTCAGTTCTAAAAATGTCTAGACCAAATAATCACTGCAAAGATTTCAACTCCATTTTACTATAAAGAAGGATTTGAACATCAAATGAGAGATCCAACCTTATTTTGGGCATAATCCTTGCTGGCAAGGCCAAGATCAAAAAACAGATCACAAGAGGCAAAACACTTGGTAGAAACTGCTACTAAATATTGATTGATTCTTTAGCACCACTCTGAAGGGATTGGAGAGGACGACTGAAACCCAGAGTTCTGCAAATTAATCTAGACCATGACCTTCATAACTTTCAAACAGGTACTGACCACAACTATTAAATTATATGATAAAGGATTAATTACCTGACAAAAATTGGAGGGCAACACTGCCTGATTTAAGAGTTAATATAAAGCTACAGTAGTCAAGAGAATGTGGTATAGGCATCATGAAAGACAATATCACTAGAACAAAACAGTCCAGAAATTGGCATACATATATATGCACACGCTCATAGACTGTTGGACAGTTGATTTTCAACAAAACTGGAAAGGCAATTCAATGGAGAATAGTCTTTCCAACATAACGGTTCTAGGATATCCCTACACAAAAAAGAAAAAGAACTTGGGATCATATCTCAACTACAAAAAAAAAAAAAAAGCACAAAATGGATCATAGACTTAACTATAAAACATTAATCTATAAAACTTCTAAAAGAAATACAGGAGAAAAACCTGTGATTCTGGGTGAGATTTTTTAGCTATAATACCAGAAGCATGATTCATAAAAGAAAATTGAAAGTTGGACTTCATTAAAATGAAACACCTCTTCCAAAGATTATTAAGACAAACTACAGAACTGGGAGAAAATATTTGTAGATCAAATCAAATCTGATAAAGAACTGCATCCATAGTATATATTTAAAACTCATAATACAAGAAGCAACACAATTAAGAAGTGGGTGAGAGATTTAAACAGATACCTCACCAAAGAGAATATGAAGTAATTCTCAACATTAAGAGATACCATCACCCATGTATTAGAATAGGTAAAATTAAAAAAAACTAACCTGACCTAAGTGTTGAAGAGGATGTGGAGGAGTTGGAACACTCGGACAGACACTGTTGTTGGGGATGTAAAACTCTACAACTACTTTGGAAAACAGTTCAGCTATTTCTTTTTCGTGTTTTTTTTTTAAGATTTTATTTATTTTTGTGTAGAAGAACTGGGGTGTAGGCCAGAGATGTGGGTGTGAGAGGATTCACCAGAGACAGAGTAGGGAGCAGAACATGAGAATTTACTGAAATACATGGCTAGGGGGAGCAGCGGGCTAGACAGGAAAGGTCTGTTGCACAGGGGATTGAACTCAGGAAATAGCAGTGATAGCGCTGAGATTTAACCCCTAGGCCACCAGGGAGGCCATAACAGCTCAGCTATTTCTTAAAAAGTTCAATATACACTTACCTACCATAAACTGCAATCATTCTACTCCTAGGAATGTACCAAACAGAAATGGAAGTCTATGTTTACACATGCTCAGGTATCTTTTTTGTTGTACTTTACTGATTACAACAGCTTTATTTCTATTAGCCCAAAACTGGAAACAACCAAAATATCCATCGAAGGTGAATGGATAAACCAATTGTGGTGTAAATGTAATAGCAATTAAAAAGAGTGAACCACAGATATGTAACAATGTGGATGAATCTCAAAATAGTTGAGCTGCACTAAATAAACCAGACCAAAAATAGATCATAATGTAGGATTCCATTTACATTTTAGAAAATGCAAACTAATTTCCAGGGACAGAAAACAGATCAGTGGTTGTCCAGGGAAGGAGACAGCTGAAAGGGATTAGAAAGGGGCACAAAGAGATGTTTTTTGAGCGTTGGATATGTTCATTATCTTAGTTGTGTAATGGTTTCACAAGTGTACACGTTAAACTTCATCAAAAGGCATAATCTGTACTTTGTATTATATATAAAATATACCACAATAAAATTGCTTAAAAAGTGTATCATGGGCCTCCCTGGTGGTGCAGCGGTTGAGCGCTGCGCTGTGGAGCTGTTGGCAGAAGCGATGCGAGTTTGACGCCCGGCCAGGGAGATTCCCACATGGTGTGGCAGTCCTCTCCTGCTTCGCCCGCTGCTCCCCTCAGCAGTGTATTTCTGTCTATCTGACTGTTCTGCTCCCCCGTCTGTCTCTGGTGAACCCTCTCACCGCCCCACGCCTCTGGCCTATACCCCAGCTTGTATGCATAAATAAATAAATCTTTAAAAAAAAAAGTGTATCATGATTCGTGTTTTATATATAACTCTAGTCCTTTAGATGTTAATCTTTTGCTTAGCAAAGCTCAATCTATAATCAAAGTGTAAAAGTAAGAATGCTAAAAACTGTTCAGAATGTTTGGCCACTGACAAAGGTTAAAACCAACATTAGTGGCAGCAAGGCGCCAGGCTGCCAGTAGCCGTAAAAGTCTCAAGGCCAGCAACCTTCAGATAAAACTCCCCCTGGCTAGGGCGAGGATTCCAGGAACTTGTAAAGATAAGAGCACAGACCATCTGTCCACGACCCCCTCATCCTTGATGGCTTGCCAAGTTCACTATGACTTGCTGAATTCCATTGCCTTTATAAACTGACCCAATTCTGTACTCGGGGTCTCCATTTTTGCCTACGGACCGCTGTGTCGGTACACTGGGCTAATTGGGACCCTAGCTGGAGCTAGCAATAAATCGCTGCTTTGCTGATTGCATGGAACTCTGCCTCAGTTGTATCGGACCCGTAACATACTTTAACAAAAGCAAAATCTAAAAATGCATAGATTAAAAAATGTCACTCTCAGGCTTTTTTCCTGTATCACCATAGTACAAGGGCATAGCTGTCTGGATATGGCTGTTTCAGGTGTCAAAGGACGCTGGTGACAAGAAAAGAGAATCCTATTTTTGTAAGAATGCTTTTGGGGTCACTTCCAAGCATGCATAGCAGAGCTAATCGCCACTCTCTCCTAAAAGACGGTAAACGTGAGCAACTCCTCTAGTGTACTGTGCCAGGACAAATATGGCAATATTCCAGTAAAAATGCAACTACAGGGAGTGTGAGATTGGGTCTGGAGCAGGGCTCTGGCAAAGACCTGGGTTTTGGTTTAAAAAAAAAAGAAAAAAAGCGCGGCATCCTTCCAAAGGAATCACTTCCGCCCGGATCACGTGGCCGCGCTAGCTCAGGCAGTGCCCTGGCTTCCCCCTCCGATGTGGCGCCGCTGCCCGTACACTTTCCGTTCCGGCCGTCCGCTCTCGCTCTAGAGCGCTCTTCCTCGCACCGGCTGCCGGGCGCCTTTGCTCTTCGCTTTGCTGTCTTCCACCTGGCACGCCTGGAGGGCCGCGGGAGTGCGGTCCTCCTGGAGGTTGGAAGGCGACCGGAAGCCACCGGTGTCGGCCTTCCCGCGACTCCGCAAGAGCTGCCTTTAAATTCTGAAGGTCCTGCCCCTCCACCCTCAAAGCCCGTGGAAGTCGGTCTTCCCTCTGGAAGGGAAGTTCGTCCTTCAAGAACCCTCCTTTCATAAGTGGGGGCGCGGGGCAGGGAGGGAGCCTAGGTGTTCTGACTGCTTCTCCGCAGTTGGGTGGCTTGTTTGCTGGCTCGAGTCAGTCGTGAGCTGGCAACCACCTAACTGTGCGCTCTCCCTCCACGTCCAGCGCGCCGACCATGCCCGCGGGCGTGCCCTGGCCCACCTACCTGAAAACGTTCGCCGCCAGCCTCCTGGCCATGTGCGCCGGGGCCCAAGTGGTGCACTGGTACTACCAGCCCGACCTGGTGCGTGAGTACAGGAGGGTCCTCGTTCTTCGCTCCCCGGTCGATCCATTCTCCTCGCAACAGCAAAGTGATCCTAAAACAAAATTAGCGGCACACCACCCTGGACCTAAAACCTTACGATGGCAGCTATTGCATTCCAAGCAATGTATGTCCTGCGGGGTCTTACAACCAGACCCCCTGCCACTGGACTTTGCTTACTGTGTCCCTCTTGTTGCCTCCGCTGCAGCCACACCAGCTTCCTTATTTCTCATACTCTTCCAGCCTGCCCACTCCTTAAGGTCATGCGTTTTCTTTCCTTGGAACGCTTTTCTCCCACATCTTGGCTTAATTTCCTTTTAAAAACTTCAAGTCTGTTCCTCTATCTTCAGTCTCAGTCCTTTGTTTCCATAGAGGGGGCGGGGAGAGGGGGGTCCACAATTTGCAGTTATTTTAGTCTGTGTCCTTGTTCTTTGTTTCCTCCACTAAAATGTCAGCTTCAGGAAGGGACTGTATCCCCCTGGTTGGCTCTTGAATCTCATTCAAGTATCAAGAGCTTAGAATACAGTAGGTGCACAGTAAATATTCGTTGAATGAAATAGGCTTTCAGGGGAGAGGGAAATTTAATTGTTATAAGCATTTATTGAGTTAGCTGTTTTGGAAAACAGCCTGGGAGTTGCTCAAACAGTTAAGCAGAGTAACCATGCGACCCCGCCATTCCACGTCTAGGTTTATACTCATGAGAAAAGAAAACATAGATCCATTCAGAAACGTTTACATGAATGCTCATGGAAGTAATATTCATAAAAACCAACAAACAGGAACAATCCCCATGTCCATCACCTGATGTTTGGATAAAGGCGTGGGGTGACTGTATGATGGGATGCTTTTTCAGTCCCAAAAAGGGAGCGGACTAATAGGTGACAACATGGATGAGCCTGGAAAATGGGATTAGTGAAAGTGAAAGAAACTAGTCCAAAAGACCTCATGTTATATGATCCCACATCTATGAAACACCAAGACAGGTGCATCTGGAGAGACAAAAGTACACTAGTGGCTACCTGGGGCAGTGGCCTGGTGCAAGTGGTGGGCTGCGTGTGGTGGGGTGGCTGCTAGTGGGTTTTCTTTTGGGGGACGATGATGAATTGTAAAACTTAGTGTAGAGATGGATGCCTGACTTTGACGATGCTGGAAACCCCACTGAAGGGCAGACTGTAAATGGGTGAATGGTGTGATGTGTGAAGTATGTTACAAAGCCCTTTACCAAAAACAAAGTCACCCTCTCTGGCTTTTCCTGACCTCTTTCTTCAAGGCAGATTTGTATTTTTTTGGTTCCCTGCTTTATATTTAGTGCATAATAGGCACTTACTGTTTTTGAATAAATGAATTGATTCCTAATACTGGTTTTCTGTGCCAGGCACATGGTGGAAGTTCAGTAAATAGCGCAGGAATGAATTTTCAGATATGGAAAGCTTTATTCAAATTTGTCACCTGTAATATTGATGCAAATTCTCCCTTTGTGAGTCCTGTAGTACTTAAGACAATCTGGATGATAGTTACATACGTATCTGGCTAGAACGGGACAGATCCAGGGCCTCCCTGGTAATGCAAGGGGTTAAGTATCAGCACTATGAAGCTATCAGCAGTCACTGCAGCACGAGTTCAATCCCCAGCCAGGGAGCTTCCCACATGGAGCTGCTCCCCTCAGCAGTGTACTTCAGTCAGTCTGCCTGTTCTGCTCCCCACTCTGTCTCTGGCGAGTCTTCTCACCACCCCCACACCTCTGGACTACACCCTAGCTCTTACATGCATAAATAAATAAATCTTTAAAAAAAAAAAGCCACAGATCCACAGCAGGTTCTCATAATGAAGACTTATCATTGAGTAACAGGGCACTTTTTGTTCTTTTTTAGTCTTTACTTTCTTTGAAGACTTTCAAGTCACATTTAATTACCTTCTAAGAAAGCACTGACATCTACTTTCTTTTTATAGACAATACCTGAAATTCCACCAAAGCCTGGAGAACTCAAAACGGAGCTTTTGGGGCTGAAAGAAAGACAACACAAACCTCACATTTCCCAGCAGTAGAAACCTTAAAATACTGCTCTGGCAAGAACTCTGAATAGTATTATGTCTTTAATATGTATTTTAAAATGGAGTTAAACTACTTGTTCTTAAGCACCTAATTGCAAGAGCAGGTGCTCTGTAGATATTAATGGAGATCTAATTATGGTTTGACCAATGTTCCTTGAAAACTGCCAAAGCTTATATTGTCAGCTTCTTGAATGTGGTTTGTAGATACTTAATCTTGACTATCTTATGAGATAAGAATATTTCGATGTTTCCTGCCCTTATAATTCTGGGTTTTTTTTCTCTGAATAAGCTTGAATATAAGACAAATGGAAAGTAATAATGATAAGTGATATTGACAAGGAATACTTATGGTATAAAACTAGTATTTCTCTAAATATTGGAAAATATTTGTACTAAGCGGAATAAAATTGAAATATTTAAAGCTTGAGATTCTTTTGGAATTGAGTAATTACAAATTTATAAGTTGTGACTTGGAATGTCCCCAGCTCTTTATATAGTCAAGTTTGAAAAACCACATTGGCATTTAATTTTTCTAACTGAAGAACTGTTTGCTGATAGTAACTGTGTCCCTGTTCCTTCTGAGGTTTACCTCCTCTGGATCAAATTCCATAGCTGCCACTTACTGTTTTGATAAAAATTGTTGCCACAGCTGCCAGTTGCAAAGACTACTTATCAGACTGAAAGAAGTTTGATTTTTTTTTCCTAATTAAAGCAATTAAAAAATGGTTTCCCAAACACTAACCCAGTGACTCTAATTTAAGTACCTAAGAGAATTCCCAAAAGTTTCAGGAAGGATCCTTGATTTAGTAAATCAACAATAAACTTTTTAACTCTAATCTAGTTTCATCAATTGAATTTGGTAGGAGGAGTTTTTCTTACCGCTAAACTTATGTTTTTCAAATTCCAGTTTTCCCTGAACTTTAGTATACAAACACCAAATTGGTGAGCTTTCACCATGCCTTTTGTATATACCAGTCGCCCCTCATCACTTTCCAGAATGAAGGGCATGGCTCCCCCTTGGCATGAAGAAACACCTGCCTGTCAGGCCAGCTTGTGCAAGGGGGAGGCTGCCATGCCAAGGGTGAACGCAGTGGGCCATATGTTAAAAGCACCCACACCTTCTTTTACTGCTCCAGAGTGATTAGCTATGAGGAAAAGTCATGATTTGAACCCAACTTTCACACACGATAATGGCTTCATGAAGGTAAAAAAGGATTGTAGCTGATTAAATTTTACCGAAAAGTAAAAATGCCATCATTTTAGTAAGTGCTAGTTCTGAGGGACTTGTCAAGATACATCTTTTTCCTGTTTGGAAGTTTCCTTGTAGAAAACATTGTGTCGGGCATGGTGACTAGTGACCAGATTCCCCAAAGTCCTGTGTACCGGTGCTGAGTCCTGTCAGTGAGCAGCCTTCAAGTATTGGTCGGCTCCTGCAGGGACTGCCTGGGGGAGAGGAGCCTTGGGCAAGGCACACTCCCCTCTGAGGAGAAAGGAGAGCCAATTCACACAACACAGGAATGGGCAAATCTGAGGGGCCCATTTTAGCTCAAGTTGCCATGGGGTTGACCGAGGCTGCCTTTGGACCTGCATTGCAGCTCAGCTCCTCCATAGCTCTGTCCCATTGCCTTGCCTTCCACAGGTGCTGATCCAAGGGCACTCCTTAAGACACACCCTGTATACAAAACTCCATCTCAGTGCTTTGGGGAGAACCAAATTTATGACGTGCAAGAAGCCTGTAAAAAGATCCTAGATGATCAGGGAAATTGTTAAGTCCCTTGACAAAATGCAACAGAACATGAAATGGGTTCCACAGAATTTTCAAGTACACACCAAGATCTTTGAAAATGCAACTAAGACATTTTCCCCCTTCAACCAATTAAAACTACCATTTTGGTTGGTATATGACTAAGGGAAATGATTTCTCCTGTAAATAGTAGTTTCAAAGAAATTAAATGCTCAGTGTGGTTCCTCACCTAATAGCTATAGTTGCCTCTATAGCAGGATCAATGAGTTCAAAAATAGCCTTTTGGGAATAAATTTAGGTTTATAGGGAAAACGATGATTGTTGAGTTCCGGTATACTTTTCCTCAGTCTTCACGATGGTATCATCTTGTTACCATGGGCAAGTCAAAGCTAAGAAACCAATTAACTATACTCCAAACTTGGCTTGCCCCAGTTGTAATCAAGGGTACTGCATTTCATTTAGTTGCTGTCTCCTTATAACTATTAACTATTTCTTGATTTTGACCTTGAAACTTCTTGAAAAGTACTGTTCACATATTGTTTGGTTTGTTTCAAATTTAGGTAATTTTATGGGTTTTTGAAAAGGTGACACACCCTACCACATATAGGCACACTGGCGATACTATTAACCTTGATCACTTGGTGGTATCTGCCAGGTTCTCTGCACTCCTTACGATTTGCCCCTTCCCATAAGCTATTCTTTAAAAACTGCATTAAATTCAGCCCACAATAAAAAAGGAAAAGGGAGGTTAAAAGCTATTTTCTGGAAGGAGGAATACATGTATTATTTGGAATTCTTCTGTAAGGAAAATTATCTTTTCTCCCAATGGGTGATCTTTTAGAACATCTGATTTTTAGAAACACTTTTCAATAAATATACATTTTATTTTTTAAGGGAAAAAATAACCTAATACTCATGATTTAAAAAACAAATCAAGTACCAAGTAGCTCTATATTATGCACTATGAAAAGATAGGCAAGACACTGAGTATTTGGGACTTTTTTATTTTTATACACATGACAAGATTTTACACCAAGAATAGTCAGTTAAATAGTACAAATTTACATTCATGAGGAATGTTAAAAAAGAATTCAACTAAAAAACCCACTTCTTCCTGTGACCCACAATCCCAATGTTTTACAGTGCAGGGGGGAAGGGGGTGGGGCGGGGCATCCAAAACAAGTCTCTCTCAAAAGAAATGACTTAAATTTCACATTCCCTCTCCACACAGGATCCAAATGATGAGGGTATAATTTACAATTCATCTTTTTCATCTGTAGATTTCTGTGAAAACAGAAAAGTCACAAGGTATTAAAAAGCTATGCATTTTTTGTTAATATATTAATTTCAGATTTTACTTAAATTAGTAGGTCAATCCAACATATCCGGATATTCTATGTTTCTATATTTGTTCTTATATATATACATTGTGCATCTCACCTAGTGTATTTGAAATAAACAGCATAGTTGTAACTATTTCTATCTCTTGTGTATAGGTATTGACTTAGTATCAATTAAATCTGTTTTGGTTTTAAAAAAAAAAAAAAAAGGCTAACAGAAAAAAAAGTAGTGAAGGGGGCCCAGGCCATTTCTATTATTTCGGCTGTAGGTGATAATTTTATAACTTTTCGATGCAAAATAATTTAGAAGCCACCAACAAGATCAAACTGCTCTTGAACAACAACAGTGAAGAACTGACAATGGCCAAATGCTGCTGTCTATACAGCAAGGCAGAAGCAAGTGGCAGAGTACAGAAGCACACTGGGCTAGGAAAACTCTTAAAAAAAATTTCAAGGATGACTGGTTAAAGGATGTAGAGAAATTGGGCCTCCCTGGTGACGCAGTGGTTAAGTGCTGCACTCTGGAGCTGTTGGCAGCAGCAACGGGAGTTCAATGCCTGGCCAGGGAGATTCCCACATGGTGCAGCAGACCTCTCCTGCCTCAACTGTTGCTCCCCTCAGCAGTGTATTTCGTCAATCTGCCTGTTCTGCTCCCTACTCTGTCTCTGGTGAACCCTCTCGCCACCCCATGCCTCTGGCCTGTACCCCAGCTTGTATGCATAATAAATCTTAAAAAAAAAAAAAAGGATGTAGAGAAATTGTAGTATATACTTGAAAGAAAAAAGTGACTTGCTCCAGCTTTTGAATTTGATATCAGATGCCTATTTGGGGGCAGATTTTTATATGTTATAAACAGTGCTACCTTTGCCAGAGTGAAAAGTCTGCCTAGCTTTGTCAGAACTAAAAATGCAAGTCCATTCTTGACTTGATATACCTTTGCTGTTTCTTGTTCTTCTTCGTCTGTTCCTGCGTCCATATCTTCTTCATCGTCCTGCTCTGTGTCTTCTGCTGTGTCCTCTGTTGTTTCTTCAGGTTCTTCTTCGGGTTCTTCCTCCACCTAAAAGCAGCATTTCTGAGCCCATTAATGGAACTAATTTCATTAATGGATCTAATTTCACTTTGTTTAAATATGTGAGATCATAATCAACTTGACTCCTGTTTATCTGTTAAGTATAGAGTAAATTCTTTAAAGGTAATATTCGAGCTAACAGAAGAAGGGGTGAAAAAGGAATTTTTCATTAATTTCCAACACAGTGCATTAGCAAGAGGGATTAAAATTTTCAATACTCTTATGAGTAGAAATTAATCAAATTTCTCAGCGCTACCTCAATCATAGGAAGTCTATTATTAAGGAAAGAAAAAATCTAAAAAGTAAGCCTTTTTGGGGAGGTGGGGGATACAAACCTTTGCATCAGGATCAATGTTTAAGCTGAGGCGAAGCATTCTTTCTATTCTGTCTCCATAGGCTTTAGTATCTGGTAAAAGATACCCGGATCGCAGAGTTGCGGTTTCAAACAAAACTACAGCCAGATCCGAAACTGTTTTGTCATCTTCATCTTCCTGAGGTGCAAGAAGTCACACTTGTGAATATAAAGGCACAAAGTATTCAAATTATAAGGCAGAGCAGTATATAGCTGTAGAGTACTAACCTTAACCCGTCGAAGCATGTCTTTGATCAGCGGATGTCTGGGGTTAATTTCAAATGTTTTCTTCTGGCTAGCATAGTAACTGTTAAGGGGTAAAATCATATTAAGTTTTAGGGTTTGACATTTTCCTTATTTTACTACTAACTTTCATGATTATGGAGAACAAGTCTTGGAAAAAGTAAGACACACTTATATGGTTAAATCATGCTTTTCCTTTTAAAGGGGGACTGGCATGGCTAGATGAAGGAGTGAAAGAGACAACTATTTTATTTACTAATGAATCCGAAATGCCCAGTTACCTTGTTGAGTGGCTAAGCTGTTTAAACATCTTGTTCATTCCCTCTTAATTTATTCTCACTACCTTAAATGACCCAAAGGTCAAAAATGCCTAGGTTGGGTGCTGCTAGTAATACCTTCTCTCACTAATTAACTGCTTCTTTTACCTGAGCTCAGTTCCCAATGCATTCTGAACAAAGCTTTATAATCTTTAGTATTCTGCTGGTTCTAACTCCTCTCCTCCTTATAGCTGTAAACTGAGGACAAGGAGGAGCCACACCTACCCCTATCCTGGTGTGTCCATTATCTATGCAGGAAGTTAAGAGGCTGTGACTTGGCTTCTCATCTTGACTAGTCTGAATGTTACAAAAACAGCACCATTGTCTACTTTAGATCACCAGTGTGCCAATGTCTGCTGAATGGATGGTAACTTGATAAAGGTTGAAACAGGGAGACATTTACTGAACAGCTACTCTGTGGCTGCAATGAGATGTAAAATATCAGAAACCTGTTCTTCCCCAACTGATAAATGAGTCAAAGCATAAAGCATATAAAATAGGACAGCACTGTACTACCCTATTTTTAAAAAGGGAGCTTTGGAAGTGTGGTAATGGAGACTACAACTTCTGCGAAGAGTTCTAAGCCAGATGTTTGGGAAATAAGGTAGCAAATAAGACACCTCAGAAGAAAAAAATAAAAGCAGAAAGAAAACAATTTCAAGACCATTGCTGTGACATTAAAACATAATCTCGAAATACAGCTTTCTTAAAGTATTCCAAAGATCCACTATCTCTCTAATGTGGCTCTTGAGTTTTTTATTTTTGTGGTAGATACAGCTGGAGTACATGTAATTTAATATACTGGGAGAGGGAGTACATGTGGTGACTGAAAGGACTTAATGCATTGGAGAAATGTAACTGTCATTAGCTTCATCTGTCACTATTACGTAAAAAGAAGTCCAGATTTTAGGCCAAGCACATAATCTAAGGCAAAGGTAATGACAGTATGTCTAACCGATTAAGAATATTTTCATTTGGACACAAAGTAAAATAAGCCATGAATCCAAGACCTCCATCAATCCACTCTAAAGGCAGCCCTCTGTAAGCCTGTCTGTCCAATCAGTAGTAGGACAGTCACGGACACATCAGTTATCTGTACAGAGACTGGCAGTATCTTTTAAGGGCAGTCTGGATAAGAGCTAACGTGTTGGCAGGGAATTCTGTGAGGGTGCTTACTTGGTAGAGATGTCCTTGCCCGTCTGGTAGGCTTGAGCTTTCATGATTCTCTCCATGTTGCCAGACCACCCGTACTGGCTAGCCACAAGAGCGCAGGGAGACTCCGTCAGGCGCTGAGAGACCACTGCCTTTTCAATCTTGGGAGGAGAAACCGAAAGTTAGATACACACACATATCACTGTCAATAGCTAAGGTGGTTCGGTAATTGCATTTCCGCTTAAGGATTCACCACTTAGGGTCATAACATACATCATGAAAGTAAGTACATTTTACTTGAATTTTTAGGAGATATCTGATTTTTTTCAGTCAGAAACACTTAAATACCAACTTGTAAAAACATATAAATTACATATTTAATCTATGCAAGTTTGTAATGAGAAAAGCAATATTATACTACATAAAGCTTTCATTTACAAAGAAAAAACATACTGACGTCCATACATAGAACAATCAGTGTAATTATCCTTTTAATTCTTTATAATTCATACATTTTAAGCTCGTCTTTCCAATCATTTAATCACATCATCAAATGTCCTATACAACTTTTAATGGTTATAAAGTAAGTAGTTTGCCAATGTTAATTTGACAAAAACTTAAAAATGCAGATGCTGATGAAATTTTCATGACTTGTAATTTGCAGAATACCTTGTCCTTGAGGGCTTTATCCTTCATCCAGTTGAGCAGAGGCTCAAATTCTTTCTCAACTGCTTCACGACTTTCCTTAGTTTTCTCACTTTCATCAAACTTCACTCCTTCCTTGGCAACATTCTGGAACCTCTTCCCATCAAACTCAGGAAGAGCCTGAATGCAGTATTCGTCCACAGGTTCGGTGAGGTAAATCACTTCATATCCCTTTTTCAGAAGTCGCTCAACAAATGGGGAAGATTCAGCCTACAAAATTAAGGGAAATAGTTTTCCAAGACTGGCCCTACTTATTTGTTCACCCTCATGGCTATGTTGAGGTAGTTGTGACAACCCCACTTTACAGGTGGAGAATTAAGAGGGGCAGGGACTTTCCTGCCAATGACTCAGATGGGGCTCATGCCTGCTCCATTCACAATTACAATTAAGTTACCCTTTTTCCTCCCAAGTTGTCTATGAATCCCCAACTATATACCAGGACCCCCGACAGCTGGAGTTCTTCTCACCTCTTTTCGGCTGGACCCAGCCATGAAGTAGATCTTGTCTTGTTTCTCCTTCATTCTTTCCACATACTGGTCTAGACTAGTAATGTCAGTTGGGTGATGAGAAGACTGGAATCGAAGTAGTTTAGCAAGCCGAGTTCGATTGGAGTGGTCCTCAATCACACCAAGCTTGATGTTGGTACCAAATTCTTTCCAAAAAGTATCATTGTATTTCTCATCAGCAATCTTCTTGATCATGTCGAGAGTTTTACGGACAAGTTTCTTTCTAATCACCTAAGTAAAATCAAAGGATACGGATCAGAAAATGGCTTATCTCAAACTTTTGAGAACCTACAATGTGTCAGGCAGCAGGGGTGTGGTGACAGCTACAAAGACGCAGGGTGGATGCCACTCACCAAGGGGCAAACATGGTGGAGCGCGTCACCTGTCAGACAGAAGCAGACTGGCCACTGGTAATTGTCACAGATTGCTTTACTGTTTGTAGTCCAAATTTAGACCCAGTAGTGGGAACAGTGGGGCTGCTCACTGTTCAATTCTCAACTTTCTTGTATGTATAAACATTTTTATTATAAAATGTTAGGGAAAAGCAATCAGATCCTCAGTATTTGGTAATTTCAAAGTGAAATTAAGCTGTTCATCTGACAAGTCAAGGACTTGTCTCAAAACCCAGGGAACCACTAGCTTACAGAGCTTGTCCTTCAAGACCAATCAAAGAGCACACAGCCAGCCCCTTCCCAAAGACACTCACCTTAAGCAGCTTGTGTTGCTGCAGAGTCTCACGGGAAACATTCAAGGGAAGATCATCAGAGTCCACCTTCCGATAGCAAAAGAAAGTTCAGTGAGCAATAAAAACACTGGGAAAAACCCAAACCAAAAGGCTTTCTAGATCACCACTGTCATCTCCCCAGGCCAACTTCCAGATACTCACAACTCCCTTGACAAAGTTAAGGTACTTGGGCATCATATCATGGAAGTCATCTGTGATGAACACTCGGCGCACATACAGCTAAGCAGAGAGCAAGAAGTAGTCACTTTCCAAGATTACATTTTCCAATATTAAACTCAGTTTATAGGACATAAAAACCCACCTTAATGTAATCGCTCTTCTTAGATCCGTATTCATCAAACAGACCACGTGGAGCAGAGGTGGGAACAAACAAAATCGATTTGAAGGTAACTTCCCCTTCAGCAGTGAAGTGGATATAAGCCATAGGGTCATCACTTTCCTAAGAAGAAGTCAGTATCGTGTCATTCAAAAGGCACAGGAGCAATAAGGCAGTGCAAAGGCTAAGTAGCTTCTTATACAGTACATTCAGTTTAGCATTTCACTATCAAAAAAAAAAAAGTTCCCTTAACACAAAAAGGGGGGTGAGGCATAAAGGGAAGAAGAAATGCCTATGACAGTAATTCTAACTACCCAGATACAGTTGTGTATGCAATAAATCACTCTCGCTCCCACACCTGGGAGGGATGAACGTGTCTAAGTTCCATGTCTGAATGAACAGGACAGGAAAACCACCATCCTGAGTAAATGACAACATACAGCACTTTATGTACTGATCAACCACAGAGGTCCATGGGAGCACAATTCTGTGGCATTTGAACAGTGGCAGTGGATATAAAGAGACACGTAAACAGCCTGCAACAGAAGCTCTGGAGATGTGCATTATCCACTGCTCTACCCCATGCGGCTACTGAGCATTTGAAATGTGAGCAGTATAAATCGAGATGTCTGAGTAAGTGTAAAGTACAAAACAATGAAAAAGAATGCAAAGTATCTCATTATTAATTTTTCAAATTGATATTACATGCTGAAATAAGACTATTGTGGGTGTGTTGGATAAATTATTAAAAATTAACCTCAACCCATTTAACTTATTTAAAAATAGAGAGCTTCTGATAAATTAAAAAATCACTTACATGGCTCACATTATATTTCTAATACAGCTGATCTTAGATCAAAGGATGCCAATAAACCATTTTAGAACTTACGGAAATAAAAGTGCAGGCAGAACCAAGGGAAAGTTTTTAGAGGAACAGCTTAAAAGATGGTTGGATGTTAACATAAGGAAAGTAAAGGTCAAATAACTAACCAACAGGTGAAATAAGGAAAAAATACAATCACTGAACAGTTTTATCTAGCCATGCTAAATCCAATAAACTATTCCATCTTGTATAAAATATTGTTTTGGAGGAAATATTAACTTGAAACAATCTTAATACTATTTTTAGATTCTTAAGGGTTACAAGAAGGTGTAAGTAAAAGAAAAAAAAAAGAACAGGCAAGGCAACACACTTAATTATTCCTAGCCATATATGACCTCACGATAAACGTTTGATGCTGTTGTAAACAAGCTCTTTAAGGATAGCCTTAAAAGCCATTTAATAACACGATTTGATTTTTTATGGGTTCTGCAGTGGAAACCAAACATCTACTTATGTAGATAGTTCTTACTCTTTAACAGACACCTTGGCAATGTAGTGAAGCCTATAGACTCCCTGTCAGAGTAAATGGTTTTGAGTGCCTGATATAAAATACAAAGGATGTAAAAGGAAACCAATTCTTGAAATAGTTATGACACCTTTTTAAAATAGTTTTGATTTAGCAGTGTTTCACTATTCAATTATTTTAAAGTAATATTTACCTTTGAAAATGATTTGTAGAAAGCTTTGTATTCATCTTCTTCTACTTCTTTTGATGGTCTCTGCCATATTGGTTTGATATCATTCATAAGTTCCCAATCCCAGACAGTTTTTTCAACCTGAAGTTACGGTATTTGATTAATCTCTAGTACACATCCACAGTTTAGCTAGTGGTAACCACAACTTTAGGACATTTCAAAAGAATACAGGAGGCCCCAAAAGATATCTCTAATCTAGCCTGCGGTTCTCACCAATTGGAAAAAATGATAAAGTTTTTTCCTCAACATTTAAGACTGATATTTAATACAGAAAAGACGGGTATTATAAATGATGGAAATCCAATCAAAAAATTTTCACCTTTATTTTTAACTAGTTAAAATATTTGTTGAAAATGTTTTGAGGTTAGAAGGATATATATTCCCATTTCATGACTTAGAGCAACCAAAGTCTTACAATAAATATGTAAATATTCCTCAAAACCCACCACCATTAGTTCCACCTATTCTACTGAGTGAGATAGGAAACTAATTTTGTAGTTAACACCTATAGATGCAGGAAGTTTTAAAAAAATTTTAAAATTTAAAACACATTATCAGCCACCAATTCTAGGTAATGTACAGAAGACAGAAAATCACTTAGGCTTACTACTAAAAACTGTCCAGAGGGAGAAAACACTGATGGATACACAACATAAATCAAGTATCCTTGCTTGTAAAGGTTGAGGTATGGACCTACCAATTGAAAAAAGACAACCTTAAGGACTGAAGCTGGGCCTCCCTGGTGGCGCAAGGGGTTAAGTCTTAGTACTATGAAGCTATCTGCAGCCACTGCAGCACAGAGTTCAATCCCCGGCCAGGGGAGCTTCCCACATGGTGCAGCAGACCTCTCCTGTCTTGCCCTCTGCTCGCCTCAGCAGTGTATTTCAGGAGATCTGCCTGTTCTGCTCCCCATTCTGTCTCTGGTGAATCCTCTTTCCCCCTCCTCCCCCACACTTCTGGCCTACACTCCAGCTCTTGAACACATAATTAAAAAAACAAAAAAAAAGGAAAAAAAAATTGAAGCTTCACTCCAATCTGGAATCTGGGTTTTCCCATTTTCTCTAACGTATGCTAAATGATCTTTTCCCGCTACTAGACCCTAAGCAGTAATTTTACTCTAATAAATCTCCAACAATTCTTCAAGTTGAGAAATGAACCAGACTTACTTTTTTAGTTTTTGGTTTCTTTTCTTCTTCTTCTTCTTCGACGGCAGCTTCATCATCAGACTCTTCCTTTTCTTCTTTTGCTGCTTCTTCTTCATCCATGGGCTCCTCAACAGTTTCAGTCTAAATACAAAGTAGAATTATGGTTAAACACATCTGTTTCTCAATATGGATTTCATTTATAAATTGAAACAAAATTACAGCTCAAAAAAAAATCTCTTCAGTAAGAAAACCCAAGAGTATCATGTACTGAAAGTACCATGTTTAATCTTCCTTCTTTAAGCATCAAATGTGTGCCAAAGTAATATATAAAATTTTGCTAATGTAGATTTACCTTGCTGCTCCATACATAAATGGGGAAGTTTATGAACTGAGAATATTTTTTGACGAGATTTTTAATTGTATCCAATTCAAGGTAATCAGATGCTTCTTCTTTTAAAACGAGGCTACAAGGAAAATAAGACATCATATGAGTTCATCTTAAAAACCTTCATGCAATGCTAATAAGTCAGCAGTTCTATGTAATCTATAACGTTCCCCGATATTCAAGAATTGTCATCACCAATAAAGGTTTGTGAACTACATAGACCCAATACATGTATAGTGAAGAGGAAAAAAAATCTTCTTTTCATTCCCGTAAGTGGCGAATATACTTAGTTTTAAGTAGAAAATGAAAATCTTCCCAACCTTCTGGATATGATGGGCTTTTTCATTTCAAGAATTGAAATCTTAAGATAGCTTAAGGTGTTTTGAAAGCACCAAAACATTCTGGAGAAAACTGGAATCACACATACTCTGACAGTTACTATAGAAATCAAATGACTACTGTTGCTAGCTACGGTGGGAAGCTAGAAAATCAATATGAATTATTATTTATAATATGTATTACCCAAAATAGTAGCCACCAGTCATGAGTGACTATTTCAAGAAAAATTAACTATTTCTTTAGCTGCACCGCTACCTTCCAAGTACTGTAGTCACAGGTGGCTGCCATACTGGATAGTACAGAGATAAAACACGGAAAGTTCTGCTGGACAACTCTGGTTTAGATAATTACAAAACTGAACACTGTAGTTCTGCTTCCTCACCTGGCACTTCTGCAGCACCCACCTCCAACCAGTAGGAATTAATTACGACATACTTTCAGATACAGAAAGCATCCCATATCTTGATTGTGTTCCCATTAAATATGGGGAATGTTGTTTTTATGGTTTCTTCCCTGCCTTAAAAAGTGTCTAGTAGCATCTGCCAACATGTTGATAATACATGATGACATGTTCTAGAGAGGCGAGAGTCTCTGGTCTCAGAGCAAACATCTTAGCCATGTGGGGCTGAAGGAGAGTTCAGTTTTGGTGTATGTTGAAGATGATGGTTAGATGTCTTAGAGGCTCTTAAAACAGTGATTAGATAAATGAGCAGAGAGCCCACTAGTGAGATCTAGACCAGGGGTTGGCAAACTGGCTGGCACCAAGAAGAAACTGTATTAAGACACAGCATCATCATATACTATGGGTGGCTGTTTTCAGTTGTGACATGTGAAAGATCCTACAGTCAAAAATGTAACACTCAGTAGCTGGTTCTTTATTGCTAGCTAAAAATATAGATTTGCTAGCTTTATTGGTAGCTAAAAAATAAAGATTTGAGAACCCCGAGAGCCGGAAATGAATCCATGACAGTGGTTAAGACTGTATGAGGAACATAAGGATGACAAAGACCTGAAAGTCAACTTTTTTTTTTTTCTTCAGACAGAGTGGGGAGCAGAACAGGCAGATCAGAAGTACACTGCTGAGGGGAGCAGCGGGCAAGGTAGGAGAGGTCTGCCGCACCATGTGGGATCGCCCTGGCTGGGCATCAAACTCGCTGCCGACAGCTCCACAGCGCAGCGCTCAACCGCCGCGCCACCAGGGAGGCCCCGAAAGTCAACTTTTAAATGAAGAATATTAACATTTAAGAAATAGGCATATAGGGCCTCCCTGGTGGCGCAGCGGTTAAGCGCTGCGCTGTGGAGCTGTCAGCAGCGGTGATGCGAGTTCGACGCCCAGCCGGGGAGAATCCCACATGGCGCGGCAGACCTCTCCTGCCTCGCCCGCTGCTCCCCTCAGCAGTGTATTTGGATCAGTCTGCCTGTTCTGCTCCCCACTCTGTCTCTGGTGAACCCTCTCGCCGCCCCACGCCTCTGGCCTGTACCCCAGCTTGTATGTATAAATAAATAAATCTTTAAAAAAAAAAAAAAGAAATAGGCATATAAAATAAGATTCATGGTCATGGAAGTTAGGTGCTGAGTGGATTGTTATAAGGAAGGAACAGAACAAAGCAAATTCTGTAGAAAACATAAGAGAAAAACTAAGAGAGAGTCCACTGGTAAGAGTAATGTCATTAAAAAAAACCAAAAGCCCTAAATCCACTGGATTTAGCAACAAAGATGACTGGTTTCAATGTAAAGGTGATAGATAAAGTAAAAATACAGTGAGTTGTGGAGTGAACAGAGGTGAAGTAGCAGCAAAAGCAAACACACTTTTAAGAAGCTCAATCTCTATTGGGGGAAGAGAAAGAGAGAAGGTACGTGCCTGACAGTAGTAGGGGGCATGGCCTTACCTGCTTCCCCTTTTATCCCCCAAAGCCTGAAACATGTTTATACTTTATGGGTAAGATGATGATGTGGGGGAAAATCTGACTTTAAAAGACGCAGTAGGGGGCCTTCCTGGTAGAGCAGCGGTTAAGCGCTGTGCTATGGAGCTGTCAGCAGCGACACGAGTTCAACCCGGGGCTGGGGAGATTCCCACATGGCGCAGCAGACCTCCCCTGCCTCGCTCGCTGCTCCCCTCAGCAGTGTATTTCTGTTGATCTGCCTGTTCTGCTCCCCGCTCTGTCTCTGGTGAACCCTCACTGCCCTATGCCTCTGGCCTGTACCCCAGCATTGTATGCATAAATAAATAAATCTTAAAAAAAAAAAAAAAGACGCAGTAGGAATTAATTTATGCTTAGTCTAAAAGGAGGTGAAATGAGACAACAGAAGTAGAGCTGAACTTCATGCAGTACAGAACACCCCGCTAATTATAGAAGGAAGAATCGACATAATTTCATCTCATTTAATCCTTACAAACTGTCTTATAAGGGCACAGTGGCGGGCCTCCCTGGTGGCGCAACGGGTTAAGGGCAGTACTATGAAGCTATCCAGAGCCACTGCAGCATGAGTTTGAGCCCTGCCCAGGGAGCTACCCACATGGCACAGCAGACCTCTCCTGTCTCGCCCACTGTTCCCCTCAGCCGTGTACTTCAGTCCATCTGCCTGTTCCGCTCCTCACTCTGTCTCTGGTGAATCCTCTCACTACCCCACACCTCTGGCCTATACCCCAGCTCGTATGAGTAAATAATAAATCTTTAAAAAAATAAAATAAAAAATAAGGGCACAGTGGCAGCTAATTTAGGGGTATAATTAGAAAAAACAGGTAGGAAATGGAACATCTGATGGCTTCTATTTTATTGGTCTAATGTAAGATAAAGGGCACAATCTTGACCTAATCAGTTCCTTGCCTTTACTCTCCTTTTTCCTTTGCCTATTCAAATAGGCCTGTGCCTCTAGAACGTCAAACGTGTTAGTTTCAGAATATATAAAGACTCTCTGGATAAAGATGTCCCTTAAAAAAAAAAAAAAAAAAAAAAAAAAGATGTCCCTTAGCTTCTTTTCTGGCATTTGCCACTCTGAAATGCTTCATGCATTTTTCCTTACTAGAGTGATTGATGTGAAAGCAGGGACAGCTCTGTCTTATTTTCCACCACAGTCCTACACCCTTGCTGGTAACAGGCATGCAGAAGACTATCTGTTGAGCAAATGGTGGGGTGTCACACTTGAAGAAAAAAGTTAACTGCTCAGGTAAAACAGAACCTGCTGAAGTTTTCTTTCCTGATCAACCATCCATGCTATCTGCATGAAACGGTCTTGAACACCCTCACACATTCATGGAAATACGTGCCATTCAAGTGTCAGGTACTGGGAGTGGAGCAGACAACAATGTGCCTTTATGGCCCTTAGAGCTAGATATTCTCACCCATTTCTTAGCACCCTGCAACACTAGTACCTCCTGGGACATTTTCTATCTCTTTCTAGTTAGGGGATTTTTTTGTTAAAGATTTTTTATTATTTATTTATGCATGTAAGAACTGAGTGTAGGTCAGAGGTGCAGGGGGTGAGAGGATTCACCAGAGACAGAGTGGGGAGCAGAACAGGCAGATCTACTAAAATACACTACTGAGGGGAGCAGCAGGCAAGACAGGAGGGTCTGCTGCACTGTGTGTGTCAGCTACCTGGGTGGGGATCGAACTCATGCTGCAGTAGCTGGCAACAGCTTGATAGAGCTGAGACTTTAACACCTGCACCATCAGGGAGGCTAAGGGGCTATTTACCTATATTCCTCTAACACCTAACAGAGAGTGCACTAGGTAGGGTTAACTATTAGTGATGCTTCCTAATGAGACCAGGAGATGTCCATAATAATAACAAACGCAGGGGAAGGTAAATTGGGAACAATAAATTAGTGTAAGTAACTGAAATGCAATCATCTAATGAGCTTTCATTAAAGGAATATCTGTGAAAATGAAGACAGGAAATGTTACCTTCTGTGATGAAGAAAATAATTTGGACTTGAATAATTAAAAACCCTCACTGTTGACTAAATGTAAAACAGTGAATTAAACAAAAACTGAGGCTATGTATACATTTTCACTTGGCAGAAGTTGGTTAAGTAAATGGATTTCTGAAACAGAATTTCCTTACCTCTAAATGGGTTTGAAAAGAATTTTCTAATCTCTGAGGTTGCTGGGGGGAAAAAAATAGGGAGTTGGGGGAGCAAACAGCTGCCCTGTTATTCTGTCTACTTGAGAATAAGATCTGTTTCATCTATACCGAGAATAGTCACTAGCTTAAAACCAATTTCAATTCAGTAATGTGTAGCTACTCTCAAATGAAACATTTCCTTCTCAAGAACTTTTATTAACTTTGTTCAAAGCCCTCATCTGTGCCCTTTGTTCAAATCAACCCCTCAAAGCTTCCACTCCACCTTTAGAAAACCCATAAAAAGTCAATCAAAAATTCTATCAGTAGCTGTCACACCGAGAGGAATGCCTCTAACCCTGTGATGTGGTGCTTCCACACCTCACTTGTGATGCTCCTTAGACTGACTCGCCTTTTCTGTCTTGCCGACCTGGGAAACTTGGACCAAGCCACTGTGCGAAGCTTACCTGCTTCTTCCTCAAAAGAGAAAGCCCTTCCTACTTTGTGGACTCCAGGGACAGAAGCCCCCTCACAACTGTGTGTTCTGCCCAGAACTAGGCTTCAGCATTTTTCTTCAAGTGATGAGAACAGTTCACTCTCGTTTTATAGGCAAAGAAATCAAAGTGCAGAATAAAAGCCTTGGCTCCAGTCAGAACTGGAGAATCAAGATCCTTGTGAGACTATTAATTCTTATTAGGAATTAGTAACACTCACGTAATTGTTGTTCCCCGTCCTAGCGTGTTTCCTCTTGGGTCAGCAATTACAGAAAATTCATTGGAGTCAGATTCCCAGATGTGCTGGGTATCATTGTTGTGTTTCGATGTGACAATGACTTTATCTGCGACCAGGAAGGCAGAATAGAAACCAACACCAAACTGGCCAATCAACTCGGAGGTTGACTGGCTATCTTCCTGGGCTTCGGTCATTTTATTTAAAAACTCGCTTGTCCCAGACTTGGCTATAGTGCCAAGGTTTTTAACCAACTCTTCCCGGGTCATTCCTACACCGGTGTCTGTGACATGCAGCAGGTTCTTCTCCTTGTCACACTAAAAGCAAGACAAGAACAAGATAGTCATACTTGCTTCATATCCATGCTATAAAAGAATGAACCCACTGACTTCAATACCCAATGCAAATCCAAGTACTAACAACATAATGGGAAACTACCAGTCTTGGGCCGTATCAATTCTAATATGGAAAACTAAACTGAGTTATTTTCCTCCATACAGTTTTTTCATGATCTTTTGTCTTGATAGAGAATCTCAAGTTCAGTGCATTTGAGTGCATAAAGAGGACAGAGACTGAGCGAACTGTTAAAGGGCAAAGAAAAACCTAGACAAATTATTTTTTAAGAAAAAAATTCAAGAATAAAAATTGTTTTGCCTATTTCCTTGATAGAAAATAAAAGGACTCAAAACTTGAATGGTTTCTGTACTTGGAATCTGCGGCGATCCATGTTCTTCACTATAAATCCCGGACTCTCTGCCTTTGGGAAACATAATACGAATAAACTTCCTCCATTTACAGCCATGTAAAGCCATGTGACTAGCTCTGGCCAATGGGTTGCAAGCGAGAGTGAGTAGGGTGGCTTTCAGGCGGGAGTCTTTAATTGATGTGAGACCCTCTAAGCTCGCTCTGCACCATGGCAACCAGTTACACTCCAGATGGAGGCAGCTCAATCAGTCCACGTCCTGCAGTGAGGATGATGCAAGGCAAAGGCCACAGGCAGCCTGTGATTAATGATTAGAACCAGTGGTTGGCAAACTTTCTATAAAAGGGTCAGAGAATAAATATTTTAGGTTTTGTGGCCCATACGGTCTCTGTCACAACTACTCGACTCTGCTGTGTGGCACAAAAGCACTCACAGGTGAGACACAAACCAGCACCGCCATATTCCTTTAAAACTGCAAAATATGCAGCAAGTTGGATTTGGCCCATAGGCCACATTTTGCTGATCCCTGAATTTCAGCCCAAGACTTGAGGTTTATTTGTTACTCTGGTATGACCTATCGTATTTTGACTGACAGGATTCCCTATCTCTGAGAATTTTTTTCTTACATTAAAAAGAAAATTGTTTTAAGCTTACCTTAATTTTGACCGTTAGCTCCTCATTTCCAGAAAGAGCATTTTCATCAGTCAATGATATTAGCCTTATCTTATCTAAAGCATCAGAAGCATTTGAAATCAGTTCTCTCAGGAAAATCTAAATGGAAGTCAGATTTAATAACCAGATTAGCCTCAAGATACATGGGACATTTAAACCAAACTCTCTATTTGCACTCTGTAAAAGCACTCTTTAAGGAATAAGACTTCTTATGGTACAGAGGGGGCTTTACTCTCTTGGTAAAAGAAGGGACAGTTCTTTGAACAAAGGGTTATAGCAACTATAAAGGAAACCTAACTGCTAAAAGTAGTAACACTCTTATTCTCCTACTACTGGTCTTTATATATGTAATACATAAAGCTTGAGTGATAATTAGCTAATTATTCACAACTAATTAGCAGGCCAATAACATATGGGGGGGTGGGGGGGGGAAGGAAAAATGAGGGTAAAAAGCCTAGCAACCATCCCTTATCCCTAACACACACAGTAGGTTTCTAGTAACCCTTAAATTTAAACATGGCTACCTACTCACTTGGTATTACATAAAATAAGTACACTTACAAATGAAAGTAAAAAAGTATGCCAACATACAGAAACAAAATATTATCCTAACCACATGTTGCTTACCTCTTTATTTTTATACAATGAATTGATGATAAGTTTCATCATTCTGTTAACCTCAGCCTGGAAGGCAAACTTCTCTGATTTTTCTCGAAGTTCTCTTAATTGGGATGCATTTAATCCATCCAACTGAATAGCTTCTTCCTCTCTAAGAAAATAAGTTAAATAAACAAACACTGCATAGCTTAGTTCCCTTAAAAAATATAGGATCTGTGATGAGAGCACAAGTGGCCTCTCAAGGTTACCTTAAAGGGTTAAAAGGGTAAAATGGAAACTTTTATAAAATATTACTAATCTATCATCTCATTATTTTATCATACATTACCTCTGACATGAGTTGGAAATACATGATTCCTAAAACTGCCAGTAAAACAAACCCAACTTTCCTTTACTAAAAAAGCAAAGACGTATACATTTATGTTCTCACACGTGGGAATACCCCCGTTGCCTGGGAAGCTTTGGCCTCTAAGGGTCTACAAAATTGTCAGTAAGTCCTAAGAGTCCAAATTTTAAAACACTGTTCAAGTGACAAAAACCTCTTTTTAAAAAGTCAGTAAACATGTACACTTCCTGAATACAAACCCAACTGGAAATATTTGCTAAAAAGTCTTAGGAAGATTATAGTGCTACAACTCTGCAATACAGTTTTCAAAATAGTTTTCTAAAGGAATTCAATTCAATTTTGACCAGTCACTCCAGGGGGCCAATTAGAAGCTACTTCTCTAAGCACACTCCTGAGACTAACATTTTGTGATAATTTTTTTTTGTTGGTATTTAAATTCAGGGTGTTACACATCCTCTGGACTTCTGGAGAAAAGATACAAAAGAGGTTACTGTATTCTACAGTGTCCACAAGGGTTTATCTGTATAGTTTCAAATGAACACAAACCTCTGGACTACTTCATCATCTGTCCTTGAGCCTTCTCTACTTTTACCCAGATCCTCTTCTACGGTACCATCCACATCGACTTCATCGTCAGCTCTGACAGACCCTGAAGGAGATTGAACACCAGGACACTCTTAAACACCGTCTCTTCCCCTATCAGAAGGAATAGGCTCAAACAGGGCCAGGGCAGTTGCAAAATTCAGTTGGTAAATATGGAGGTGGGGATGGAAGGTCGAAAACACTGACTTCAATGCCCAATGCAAGACCAAGTCAGCGTATTTCGTAAGCTGGGATACTGAGGTCCTCCGGCAGATTCTGGAATGCGGAGGCAGTCATCACTTCTCAAGAGCAGCGCTTTGTAAATAACGTTTAGCGGATTTGATACCAGGCACCTCCAGCGTTCACACGTGTTGCGCGCAGGCCAAGACAAGGCCTCCCAACTGACCAAGCCTAAACTTAGACCTTCATTATCACAGGTCAGAATACAAACGTGACTTGTGCAAACTCTGGCGAAGGGAACTGAAATCGAGCTCAGGGGCCTGAGAAGGGGAAGAAATGGGACGAAATTTTAAGATGTTAAAGAGCTCGCGCAAAAGTGAATCACACACGCCGAAGCTGCCCTTCCTCCGACCCAGGGCCCCAGGCTCCCAGACCAGCAGCAAAGAAAGGAAACGCGCCTCGGCGAGGAATCAGTAGATGGGGGACAGGGGTCCTCAAGCTCGTATGGCCAAAGGTTGCGGCGTGTAACAAAAGTCCTCCGGGAGGGGCACCCGCAGTGCTGCCCGGGGAGCGAGAGTCCGAGAGAGGCCCCACCCCGAAGTGCCTGAGACCGCCAGGAGTCGATACGAGGAAATCCACCGGGCATTTAAATGACTGTTCGCTTTTCGTCTCTCCAGAAGAGGTAAAGAGTGAACGAAATCCCCTGAGCCTCTTTCGAGGAAAGGCGTTAGACACCCCCACCTCGGCCCAGCGCAGGGCCTGTTATCCCCCTCCCTGGCTCAACGCCCCGCCAGAACCTTCGAGAAGAGGCCGCGCTTGAAGAGGGGGAGCACCCAGGGGGTGCCAGCTCCTCCGGAATCACTCACCGAAGGTCAGCAGGACGCAGCAGAGGCCCAGCACCCAGAGGGCCCTCATCGCGCGCGGCCGGTGAGTCTCAAGTGCCTTTTGAACGCAGAGGCCGCCTCCGCCCCCCCCACCCCTGGGTTCAGATCCTCACACCTCAAGCCGCGCGGTCCGCCCACTACCCCCCTGGCAGGTCGGGCCGCTTTTCACCCCCACTTCTCGCGGGCGGGGGACGGGAAACACGAACCCACCAATCGTGCCGCACCACGCACACTCTGTATCCAATGGGGACTCGTGGGGGGGGCCGCGGTCCGCCAATCGGAGCAGTCCAGGTGCGGTACCCGGTGCCCGTAGCGTGGCTCCTGCCGATTGGTCATGGTTAGCCTCTTTTCTCGAATCAAATGGCTCCGCGGGCCCCTCTCACGCGGGACCGCCTCTTTGCCTGGGAAGCTTTGGCCTCCTAGGGAAACCGTCCAATGAACGTCAGCGCAGAACACAGCCCCTGCTTTTGGCGAGGTCGCCACTGAACTACTTCCGGATCCTAGAGAACGTTTATTCTGTGACCAAGGGTAACGGTAGCCATGGCAACGCGTTCATCACTTTTCCCGGTTGTACGCGAGGGATCACGTTGAGAATGAGTCTAGCGCGATACTATTCTCAATCAGCTTTCGATTTGATAGTGCTGCTCGGAAAAGGGAAACATGTGAGAGGTTCAAAATCCCCCGGGGCGCTTCCGTAGGGGTAGTGAGGAACTACAGTTCCCGGCATGCAACGTGCTTGCGGACGCATGATATTGAATGGTGGGAATCGTAGTCTTTGGCCTTTGGAGCAGCTGCGTAGCTTGGCCCTTCCGCATTTTCCCGGCGTGTCTCAGTTGGAATTCTCCTGAGTTTTAACGTTTGTACTTCATGCTGGTAGCGGTAAAGATAGGTAGCTACTCCCGGGCTCGCCGGTGTACACAACCTTTACAAACAGGCCGGAAAGCCGGCACGCTTGGGCCAAGGCCGTCTGGTGTTCCAGGGTTCGGCTTCTCGGTATCGGAGCTCCGGCTCCAGCACGCGTTTCGGAATCTTCACTGCCTCGGCGTGTTCTGCGGCTAGAATTCCTGGCCTCCTTGATTCGGTTCGCAAGAGAGGGGAGTGGGGCCTTCTCCCTCCCACCTCTCCTATCCCCCCACCCTTCAGGGACGTTTATAACGACGCGGATGGCCTCGACTCTCATAAAGTTGCGTCCCCGCTGTAAGTCTGATGGCGAGCAGGTAGTTAAGTCCGGTTTAGCATAGAAAAGGGAAAAAAAAAAAAAAGCAACGTGTAGATTAGGGTGCAGGAGGATACACCTGCAGGTATTTGAAAGCAAAACCCTTGGGGCTGCAAATAGAAAGGGAGTGCAGCTTGGTAACTTCGTAGAAATACCCTGTCAGCCTTCAGAAAGACCACAAGCGCCAGGTGTCTTTCCTGTGAGGGAAGTCACACTACGCTTGGGGAAATACTTTTTATGTCTCTTTAACCTAGTGTTCATGTACCCGCCCTGCCCCCCCACCCGTACCCCTTTTCCAACCAAAACACTCCCTTACTGCTTTCTACAGGAAACTTGCACTTGGAATTTGTTTTCAGATGGTCATACGATTTCCTGAAGACAAGCTTTTCAGTGACAGTCTATCATAATTTTTACAACTTCCCCAATCTAGGTTTGCCTATCTTGATTCTGTGGTTGGTGTTTACAGATTGTGGTAGTGCCTTATTTACATCTGTTCAAATTACCTACATCTGTTATTAGTAAGCAAATAGTAGCTTACAAAGCCTTTTTAATGCTTCTGTGCTTGCGCGTTCTCTTTTTAAAGAGTAGGGTGTGAATTACATTCAGAAATCTCAAAAAATTGCGTTTTTACGTTTTAATTCTTGTCTTTGATTTTAGAGGAAGTTGACTTCGCTTTTCTGCATTGCATTAACTTGGCTGCTTCACCTTTTTCTCTACCGCTGAATAAATAAGCCTGAAACTGCAAATTCCACCTTAACTGTTCGGTGGTAGGTAGTTGGTGCTGCACCTGAAGGAAACTGAGAATGAGACATACCCTCTAAAATAGGTCCACTGTTTGTGGGTAGGTTTTTCTGCAGATGATGGTGGCATTGTATGGAGCAAAGATCACAAAAGGGGGCAGAAGGTGGTTGGAGTCCTCTGGCTCAGCCCTGCCCTTTTAAGGCAGGATCTTTGGGTGTGCACCCTGTAAAAGAAATGGGCAGCCCACTCGGTTCCCTGCCTTTCTGTTTCTCTCTTGTAGACTCTCTCTTCTGACTTTTGACCCATTCTTGGTCCTCATTCCTTCCTTGGTCTAGCACCTCCTTTGGAACTTAAAGTCCAGATTATTAAGCTCCTTACCTTTGGATCTGATTCCCTGGTCTCCTAGTTTTATTTTTTCTCTTTCCACACTTTATGTGCATGATCACAACTAGAAATATATGTCTTTGTTGTTTTGAAGTTTCTTCTGAAGCATACCTAACCCTACCAGCCAGCACCCTACCTTGTGGGGGGGGGAAGGGGATGACGAATTCACCAGAGACAGAGTAGGAAGCAGAACCGGCATATCTACTGAAATAACACTGCTGAGGGGACCAGAGGACGAGACAGAAGAGGTCTGCCATGCCATGTGGGTTAGCTCCCTGGCCACAGCTCATGCTACAGTGGCTTGTGATAGCTTGATAGCACTGAGACTTAACCCCTGTGCCACCAGGGGGGCCCTGGTGTCAGTATTGTCCAATACTGTTTAGTGGGGACTAATAGACAAGAAAATGAAGTAATTGGCATATATTTTTAAAATGTTGATTTCTTGTATTTTGAAATTCCATCTTTCTGGTGAAATGATTGTATATCCTGGATACCCAGAAGATTCAAGTTAACAAAAAGATGAAGAATAAATTTAAGAATCCAGCAAGTTATTGACTACAGATAAATATACAAACATCAATAGACTTGCTCTGTTCTTGCAAAAACATATAGAAATGGAAATTTTAAAAATAAGTTCTTTCCTATTAGAAACAATCTATAAAATATTTAGGAATAAATTTGATAAAAAAGACATAGTCCAACAGGAGAAAGACCACAGAATCTTATTGGAAAGTATAAAACAGTGCCTCCCTGGTGGCGCAAGGGATTAAGTCTCAGCCTCTGAAGCTGTCTGCAGCCATAGCAGCACTAGTTCCATCCTGGGCCAGGGAGCTTCCCACATGGCGCAGCAGACCTCTCCTGCCTCACCCGCTGCTCCTCTCAGCAGTGTACTTCAGTAGATCTGCCTGTTATGCTCCCTACTCCGTCTCTGGTGAATCCTCTCACCACCACCCCACCTCTGGCCTACATCCCAGCTGTTGTATGCATAAATAAATAAATCTTTAAAAAAGAAGTAGAAAACAAATGAAGACCTTAGATTGGATGCTATGTCCTATGTATTATCTATTACTGTGTAACAAATTACCCTAAAATTATGTGACTTAATATAGTCAACCTCTATTGTGTTGAATAGAATCTGTAGGTCAGGAATCCAGGAGCACTTAACTGGGTGGTTCAGGCTCAGGGCCTCTCAATAGGCCATACCACCAAGGCCTGACTGGAGCTGGAGGGTGCTTTTCCATAAGGGCAGAAAGTCTCAGTTCCTCACCACATGGATCTCTGTACAGGGCTGCTTCAGGGTGCCCCCAGTATGGCAGCTGGCTTTCCCTAGAGTGAGTAATTCAAGTGAGAAAACAAAGCAGGAGCCACCATAACTCATGACCAGCCTCAGAAACCATACACCATCATTTCAGTAATAACTTTCCTCAGTAAGAGAGATATTTACAAGGCCACAGAGATCCCTGGGGCCATTTATAAGTCTGGTTCCATCACACTCTAGCTGCAAGGGAAGCTGTGAAAGCTGGTGTTTTCAACTTCTTTCATAAGGGCTGGGCTCCTAAGTTGGGAATAAGAAACATAAGGGAGATAAGAATCATTCCCCCAAATACAGGAAGGGGAGATGCTGAAGATGATGTACAGTCAAAAGGAGTGATAAATATCCATTACGTGTTTGAATATACAAACATAAGTGCAACACGAGAGAATCCAGAAATAGTCCCAATTTAATATATAACAAAATTGACAGTTCAGAGGGAAAAGGATAATTTATTTCATAAATGATGCTGGCCTTGACTAGTTATCCATCTCAAACAAATAAAGTTGCTATC
Organism: Scalopus aquaticus; assembly: GCA_004024925.1. Taxonomy (NCBI): domain Eukaryota; kingdom Metazoa; phylum Chordata; class Mammalia; order Eulipotyphla; family Talpidae; genus Scalopus; species Scalopus aquaticus. Next base: position 108,426 of record PVIJ01003525.1, read on the forward strand.
CTATCTTACGTCAGATAATAAATCCAGTTTAGAAGAAAATAGGAGAGCTCTGAGCAGGGGTGGGGTGGGGGTGACCTTTTTTTTTTTTTTTTGGGGGGGGGTGACTGATCTTTTAAACCAAGCCTGAGCATTCAGAAAATGCAATGGAAAGCCTGGGGTGTTTACCAACCTCCTCCCTGAAAAACTGAACTGCAGTTTCTGTCTTTCCAGCACTCACACTATGAAGCTGTAGAAATTTGCTTAGCCTATCAGCCTTGTGGCTTATTCTGTGTGACATGAGAATTAGCAAGTATTTTGGGGGATGAGGACAGCAACAGAGAAAGTAGGGCTCACTTCTCCAAGCTTTCCTTCTCTCTGGAACTTTGTCTCTTCAGATCTTGGGTATCTGGGTAACTTTCTATTGCCTTTAAACACATTTTCAAGTATCTTTAAAAAAAAATTATACATACAAGAGCTGGGGTGTAAGCCAGAGGTATGGAGAGGTAAGAGGATCCACCAGAGATAGAGTGGGGAGCAGAACAGGCAGATTGACTGAAGTACAGTGCTGAGGGAAGCATCAGGTGAGACAGGAGAGGTCTGCTGTGCCATGTGGGTCAGCTCCCTGGCCAGGAATGAAACTCTTCAGACAGCTTCATAGTGCTGAGACTTAACCCCTTGAGCCACCAGGGAGGCGCCATTTTCAAGTATCTTACCCAACTTTTCTATTTGTTTCATGGGAGGTCTGGTCTGCTTCAAATTGTCCATCATAATAGAAGTAGATGTAGATCCTACATAGTAGTTGTAGAAATCCTTGGTCCTATTGTAATGTTTAAAAAAATACAGGATATTTCAGTGAAGAAATGAGACAACCATAATTATCTTTGCATGGTTAACCTTTTGGTGGTTTTTCATCAAGCAATTTATATGTTTAATGCTTCCAAACTATGGAATTTATGTTATTTTTGGCTATAGAACATTAAATGTCTTTCTAAATATTGGGTGCAATTGTAACTATAGTTTATATTATGTTTTCTTTTTGACTAATTTTAACTGGGTTTTGAATTATTTGTGATCTGCTTACCGCATGTCCCAGTCCATACCACATTGCTCTGCTTAATTTAATATTTTAATCTGGATTTATAACATGGTTACCTGCTACTAAAATTTATTGCTAATAAAATTAGGGGTGCTATGACACTCATATACAATCAGAAAACTTAAACCTGTCATAAATTAAATTCACCCATAGTCTTATAGTTTATATTTTATTCTCTGTTAGCTGAAGATGAATTATTTCCCTATAAACCAATGTTAATTTAAAAATAAATTAAAATAACAGCAACAACAAAACAAACACCTCCCTAGAGTCTGCCTTAGAAAAACAGGTCAGTTGAAAATTATCTACCCGGTTGTCCCCTATTAACTTTGGACATGAGTAGAGTACAGGTGAGTTGAATTTCAAATTAGAGGTGTGTTAAAGTTTAAATTGTGGAAATAAATTCAATATTTTGAATGATTAAGTCAGCCATGTTGATGATAATTTACATGAGGAACTTAATGGAGTGTTCAAGTTAGAAGGTGTCTTAAAAATGATGTAGTTTCACAATTCACAACTCTCCCTTTCAGTATTCAATTAGGAATTGAATACATTTTCATGGTTAACAAAAACCCTTGGCACAGAAAGGTGTGAGGTCAAAAGTAAAAGTTCCAGGTTCCCTCTGCCCACCAACTCCATTCCCCTTCTTTAGAGGGCACTACTAATAGAGGCTCCTTATGTGTTCTTCCAGAAATGTGTGTGTGTGTTTTTACAATTTCTATTTTTGAATCTGCAAGCCACATGCTAAGCCCTAACTAAATGTTTGCGATTCCCGTTGTTGTCAACATTTATATTCCCTCTACTGCCAATGTTTGACGTCATGTTTTCTTTCCATATGTGTGCAGTAAGAATAAAAGTGAAATTTTTAGTTTTTAAAGATATATGGAACAATATTCTATACATTAGCTTATTCCCTTTAATAAATCCTGGATGTCTCATTCCTTTTTGCTCTACTGGTCTGTTTGGTAGGTATTTGTATTGTTTTTAGTTTGTTATTATTACAGTTGATGCTGAAGAAAATCACTAATGCACACAGATTTTATGTATGTGCAAGTTTATCTGGAGAATAAATTTTTAGTTTTGGAAAAGGGCAAAGAGAATGTGCCTTTAAAATTCCTCTAAATTAAAGCCTTTCCCTTCCCTTTTTCTAAAATCTTAGGAAATTGAGATCTACAGAAATTAAGTGAGCTCCCCAAGCTAGGTAATGGTGAACAAAGTAGAACATACTTAAATTTTTTTTATATTGTTCTAACCACCACATGTATCTCAACTACTTAGAGGAGTTTGAAAGATTTTTTTTTTAAAAATAAATTTTGTTTTTTATAGTTTCAAAAGTCAGAAATGTGTATTATAAAAGAATTGGAAATGAAAAAGTTAAGAGAATGAAAATAACCCATATGCCTTAATTAGATATATCACTATTAGCAATTTAATGTCTTTTTAAATAGTTAACATATGTATTTATAAATTAAAATGAAAATTACCCAATAATATTATTTTGTAGTCATCTTTTTCATTTACCAGTATATGTAAACATTTTCTCATGTAAATATTTTTAGAAGATCCCTTTTCATGGGTGAACACTATTTGGTATCACACCTAAGCCCTCATCATCCAATCAGTTGTTGTTAGACCTTTAGTTTGTTACCAGTTTTTAAAGCATTATAAATATTACAAGTATTGCTGCAGTGAATATCCTTTGAGGCAGATCCTTGTAGGCAAACAGGATGAAGTCTTAAAATTAGAATGCTTGTTAGAAATATATGATTTGCTTTAAAAGGCTTTCGATAGATAGCGACGAATTGCCCCTGGGAAAGTTGCACCAATTTACATTCACACTGACTTCCTTTTAAGAGTGAGAAACTAAAATAAAAGAAAGTGGAAAAAGTATAGCCTGGGACTGTCAAGTGTAAGATTACTGAAGTTGTGGTTATTGGGGGTGTAGGTAAGAGTGACATTTGAATATAGAAATTTATATGCCTTAAAATAGAAATTTCTGAATAAGATCAGAGAACTTGACCAGTTAATAGATATTCTTATAATTTTTAGTTACAAGGTGCAGTGATAGGGCTTCCCTGGTGATGCAGGAGTTAAAGTCTCAGCACTATCAAGCTATCACCAGTCACTGCGGCGTGAGTTTGATCCCCAGCCAGGGAGCTAACTAACCCACATGGCACAGCAGACCTCCGCTGGTCCCCTCAGCAGTGTATTTCAGTAGCTCTGCCTGTTCTGTACCCCATTTTGGTGAGTCCTCACCCCCCACCCCCGCACCTCTGGCCTACACCCCAGTTCTTGTATGTGTAAATAAATAAAAATATATCTTTAAAAAAAATAAAGTGCAGTGATACGTACAGTGATACTACTGAGCCTGCTGTATCGTAAGACATGAAGTCAAGCATTGGCAGTAGAGGGAATATAAACGTTGACAATGGGAGTAGCAAACATTTACTGAGGGCTTAGCATGTGGCTTGCAGATTTGAAAATAGAAATCGAACAATTAAGAAGCCTGTTGGGAAGGATATTTCTTAGCTGCTTTCTACTTCTGCATTGTTAAAACACATTTTTTTATAAAAAGAGTTTATTGGGTGCATATTATTATACCAGGTCTCACTTTTTTTTTAAGATTTATTTATGCATACAAGAACTGGGGTATAGGCCAGAGGTGTGCGTGGGGAGGGGTGTGTGTGTGAGAGCACTTACCAGAGACAGAGTGGGGAGCAGAGCAGGCAGATTAACTGAAATACACTGCTGAGGGAAGCAGCAGTCTGTTGCGCCATGTGAATTAGCTCTAGATTAGCTCCCTGACTGGGCATTGAATTCTTGCTTCAGTGGCTGTAGATAGCTTCATAGTGCTGAGACTTAACCCCTTGTGCCACCAGGGAGGTCCTATACCAGTTCTCACTTAATCCTGCCACATGGGCATTATTTTTATTTCCAGATTTACAGCTCCAGAAGCTAGCATTGGAGACCATGTGATGGGGTTTATGTATCCAAAGACCCCACTCGACCTCCGGGAGTGTATACTCCACACAGCATGGGAGGTACCACGATGATGCCACCTTCTATCAGGGAAACAAGGAACAGGCATTAAATAACTTTGGTTCCCTGGTATGGATGTTGGAGACTTTCAGTTCTGTTTCAGTCTTTCTGATTATCACAAGAGCAAGTCAGGTACAAGTTTGAAATGTCTCTAGTAAGTGTATATTAATCTATTCAGTATAAGGAGAACTGTATTTAATTAGAAAATATCCACACAGCTTTTTAATGCATTTATTATTGTGATTACTCTATTGATGACATGATTAGGGTTTTCCACTTATGGCAATAATGAACGTTTCTAGCTCTATTTTTAAACTTAGATTGTTTCAAAGAAAAATGAAAATTCATATCCTACATTGCTCTGTCTTCTTTCCACTTAAAAATAACTCCTTCCTTCATTTAGGTCTCCTCTATTTGCTTTTCCCAATTAATCTCTCCCTTTTTTTTAAAAAGATTTATTTTTTATTTATACATACAAGCTGGGGTACAGGCCAGAGGCATGGGGTGGCGAGAGGGTTCACCAGAGACAGAGCGGGTAGCAGAACAGGCAGACCAGAAATACACTGCTGAGGGGAGCAGCGGGCAAGGCAGGAGAGGAGAGGTCTGCCGTGCCTCTCTTTTTTTTTTTTTTAAAGATTTATTTATTTATGCATACAAGAGCTGTGGTATAGGCCAGGGGGGCTGTGGGGGTGAGAGGCTTCACCAGAGACAGAGTGGGGAGCAGAACGTGAAGACTGAAGTACACTGCTGAGGGGAGCAGTGGGCAAGGCAGGAGAGGTCTGCTGCGCCCTGTGGGAAGCTTCCTGGCTGGGGATCGAATTCATGCTGCAGTGGCTGCAGATAGCTTCATAGTGCTGAGACTTATCCCCTTGTGCTACCAGGGAGCCCCCGTTCCTGGGTAATCTCTTTATGCAAAAATTGGGACGGTTTCTAACCAGCAGCTTTGGAGCAAGACATGGAGATTATTCTTGTTAATTAAAAAATTCATCATACTGGGGCCTCCCTGGTGGCGCAGTGGTTAAGCACTGCGCTGTGGAGCTGTCAGCAACGGCGACCCGAGTTCGACACCCGGCCGGGGAGATTCCCACATGGTGCGGCAGACCTCTCCTGCTCACCTGCTGCTCCCCTCAGCAGTGTATTTCCGTCTCTCTGCCTGTTCTGCTCCCCACTCTGTCTCTGGTGAACCCTCTCGCCACCCCACACCTCTGGCCTGTACCCCAGCTTGTATGCATAAATAAATAAATCTTTAAAAAAAAATCATCATACAATGTTAGAACTATAATTTACAGTCATTTTGATGAGAGAAAAGATTTACCATAATCTCACCATTCTAACACAGGTCCTATGTTATTTTTATTTCCTGTGTATGTCCTTATGGACACCATTTGTTCTAATGAGAGTTAGCAGTCATTGAATATTTGTTACAGGCACGGTTCTTGGCATTTTCCATCTAGCAACTTGCTTTGTTGTCTCAACCATTTAATGACATAGATAACATTACCCTTATTTGACAGATGCAAAACTGAAGCAGGAATTTAAGGAACTGTAAGGTCTAGAGTCCAGGGAATTGATCTTCTAAGCTTGGACCTTCCACCTTATACTCTGTGGTCTCCCAAATTCTGATGTATTTTATTGACACTTATGGTCTATACCTATTTTTTTTCCTTTTCACTTAACCCAAATGTGTAAACATTTTCCTCTTGCTTTGTAGTTCTCAGATTTTAAGATCCAACTTTATTTCAGTATATTTTATAGAAAATAAAATGCTACCATTTTAAGTATTCAGTTGATACATTTTGATGGCTGCCTAGACCTGACCACTGCTATAAATAAGACATAGAACATTCCCACCCCAAAAGAGTTCCCTTTTCACCTTTCACAGTTATTTCTCCCTCCCCCTCCACCAGCAACTGGTGATCTGTTCCTTGTTACCATTCTAACTTTTCCTTTGACTTTCTTTCTCTTTAAACCATGAGTTATTTAGAGATGTATTATTTAATTTATAAAATTTGTAAATTTTTCAAGTGTCTTTCTGATATCAGATTTTAATTAAATTCTTTTCTGGTTGGAGAACATACGATTCCAGTTCTTTTAGATTTGTTGAGTTTTGGCTTATGGCTTAGAATGGAGGCTAGCAAACTTACTGTGAAGATGCCAGATAGTGGATTTTTGTGCCGCTGATTTCCATCACAGCTACCCAAACTCTGCTCTTGTGGTATGGAGCACAGAATATGTACGTTAACAGGTGGCATTAGCTTTCAGGCTGTGGTGTGCTGACCTCTGGCCTAGAATATGGTCTATCTTGGTGGTGGTTATGTGTGCACTTCAAAAGAACCTATTTTCTGCTGTTGTTGGATGCATTCTTAAAAATGAAAAAAAGGTCAAGAAGGTCAAGTTATTTGATAGTGTTTTTCAGATCTTTTGTGTCATTGCTAAATATCAATTACCATGAGAGGACTCTTGAAGTCTCTGGCTGTCTAGAGGTTTGTCTATTTCTCCTTCTCTTTCTACCAGTTTTTGCTTTGTGTAGTTAGAAGCTGTATCATTCTGTCATCGAGTTATGGTGACGATTACATGCGAAAGGGTTTACACTCTTATAAAAAAGGTCCTGCATTATTCTTGTAAGGCGATCTTGATGAAAACTTGCCCCATACATTATAATAATACATTTTCTCTATAGGTGAAAGCAACAAACATAACCAGGCAGCAACCTTTGGAATGGAAATGAGTTGCATCAAGAAAAATCCCATAGAACTAGCTAGTTTTCATTTAATTTTTTTGTTTCTGAGCAAGGTGAAGCATATCAACGTATCGATGGAGGGCGTGTATTTTTCCATTAACTCAGTGGAGTTGAATTCCCAGCAGTCGTGGGTGAATGGAATGTGTGAATCCACACAATTCAAGATTAAAAAAAGAATCACAGAGCTCCACCAGGTTCTTAGATGCAGACTTCCTTGCCTCTCACGTGCCAAGAGCACCCCTGGTCTTGGGCCTTTCCATGTTTTGATGTGTCCCCCTTGTCCTGACCTCAGCTTCCTACCTATTTTCATTCTGCCTTCTCTTCACATTCAGGGGTCTTGGCTTGTTTGGTTTCTAGATACATTTGAATCCTTTTCTGGGCCCATCTTCTTTTTGCACTGTTAGCAAGTGCCCTTGCACACCTTCTGTCTCACAGGGGGCAGAGTAGCTGCTGGCCGAAGGACACTGGGAAAGGTGGATGGGAGGCTGGAGGACAGCAGGCCTTATGTCTAGTGCCCACATATTTCATGGTTCTCAGCTTTGCAGCAAAAGCTTCGGGGATCTCAGGGGACACGTGGACTTCCTTTAATCCTGAATGAACATGTTTTTTTTTCCAGTCCTAACTTAAACTGTGCTGTTTTTCAACTGTGACCTGTTGGTTGGCATCTCTCAACTTCAAACATCGATAAGAGAGAAACCATTTTGGAGCAAGATTTCAATCTGTAACATTTTAGGAGGAAGTCTTAGAAGTAGTGGAGTCGGTGGCTGTGCCAGGAAAAAAATTTGTTATACTTTAACCAGGAAGCCACCGCTGAGCAAAGTGTAATGAGTCGGGAGGCAGATGTGAATGTAAAGTGTGCCCAATTGGTGCCAAAGCCTCAGAAACCCATTCAGCCTTACATCTGCTGGACTCTGAATGATTGTCAAAAAGAGAGAGACTTTTTGGACAGCAACATCTTCCCTCAGCTGAACAAACTCTGCAATTCCCGGGGCACCTACTTCAAAGCTGTAGACCTGAGATGGTCAGGGTTGAAGACCCAGGGACCCTTCCTCTGCAGTCGCTTTCGACAGCATTCTTGTCTTCACTCCCAGCACCTAAAACTCTGTCTGGACTATGTGAACAGCTGCTTTCCCTTTTTCATCTGCATGCTGGGACACACATACGGGGACTTTTGTGCTGACTACTCGCCTGTCACCTTCTCTAAAGCAACTGACTTGTCAAGTTTATCCATCGTAGAACAGAATCTCTATGTGGCTGCTAAAAATGGCTATCCTTGGGTCCTGGAGAATCCCAGCTGCAGCCTGGTGGAGTACGAGATTATCCAGGCAGCCTTTCTGAACAAGTCTCAATTTCAGTATTTTTACTTCAGGGTTGGAGCCATGCTGCCGAAGACTTTGGACGACAAGGAGGAGAATCGTCCCTCAGACTCCTTGACAAGCGATGAGGAAAAAGTAAAGATCGAAAAGCTGAAGACCAAGATTGCTAGCAAAGGGCTTTCGGTCAGGTTTTATAAAGATCTCAATGAGTTGGGTGATCTGGTTTTCAAGGACTGGTTGGGTGTGATAGAAAAACTTTACCCAACCTCTCTGATGACTGAACATATAGGTTAGTAAATTGGAGACAGCCAAGTGTATTGTCAACATAAGGTTAATGTATCTGGTGTGTCTTCTTTTGTGAAAGGAATTTAAAATGATTGAAAAATACTCTTTAAGCATTTAAAATTGGAGCCCTATTTCTATGAAATGTGCATTTCTCCATTTGAAAAAAGTTTGAAACTGAAAATAAGAGCATAGCATGGGTCAGGGGAGATTGATTACCTAGGAATAAAGGAGCTTGAGAAGACCCCAAATACCTGGCAGTAATGTGACTCTAGAGCAGAGGTTCTCAATCAGGGCTGAATTTGCCCCCAAAGGACATTTTGCCATGTCTGAAAACATTTTTGGTGTCACAGTTGGGGGACTGCTACTGTCATTGAACAGATGGAGGCCAGGGACACTGTTAAATGTCCCACAGAGCACCACAGCCCCCATGATAAAGGGGTATCCAACACAAAATGTCAGTGCCCCAAAGTTAAAAAAAGCCACATCTCAAGGGGTGAGAGCTAACTTTCGTTAATTATCCTTTGTGTATTTGATCACATTTGGTCTTCAAGGTTTGCCTGGCAAGGTAGGTACTACACTTCCTGTTTATCAGTGAGCAAATGAAAGTTGCTGCAGGGCTGTTAGGTGACTTGCCCAAGGTCAATCATTAGTGAGGGACCATTTCAGGATTTGAACCCAGGTCCTTCTGATTCCAGAATTTATGTTCGTTTTCTTTGTCTCATACTACTCAGAGGGTTGTATCGCTACTCATGGATCAGCAGCCTCAGACTCACCTTGGAGTTGTTAGAAATGCAGAATCCTGAGGTCTATTCCATGTCTCCTGAGTTAGATTTTACATTTTATAAATAACTAGGTGAGTGGCATGTCCATTAAAAATCGAAAAGCACTGCTTGTCGTATTACCTCTAAATGAAATGATTACCTTTATTTTTGAAAATAATGTCTTGTAGACATGTTCCAATTTTAATAGTGAAGAGCAGTATCAGTGTTTGGCAGAGATTCTATACTTAGACCCTAGGTCAGATTGTGAAATTGAAATTATGTGAAGAATAGAACATTTCTATGCATAGGTGTGGTTTGGGAGCTAGGAAGATGGCCTGCGTCTTCGATCAGATTCTCAAAAAATTCAATGACCCCCAAAACGAGTTATGAGTTACTGATATAAGGGTCCAGGTAATGGGAGAATGCAAAATGATGGCAGGTGGTGCCTTCTCAGATGCTTTCAGGGACCAGGCAGGCACAGTCCTTGTAATTTGATAGGGAGCAGATGGATCTGTGGTGAACAAGAGAGAGCTGGTCACCCCAAAGTCATTCAAATTCGGTGCTGAGGGTGAAATTCCACCTGTGCTGGTCTAACAAAACCATTTTGCAGTCCTGGGAAGAGCTCTGTATCAATCCTAAGTCTTTCAGTTGCAAGTTACTCAAACTGGCTTCAACCAAAGGGAATGTGTTATTAGTTCATATAACTTTAAAGTTCAGGATTAGGTCTAGTTCAGCTCAGGCTTTATCTGGTGGGCTCAGGGTCTGGTTTCTCCCTGTTTCTCAACCTGAGCCTGCTGTCCTGATGTTGACTCACCCCTTGTCTTTTCCATCGTGAGAAGAATCTATAGAAGCTCCAGGTTCAAGTCCAGCATAATTGACTCAGAGTTCTAGCATTGAGCCTTCCTGATTAGCCTGCCTTGGACCTTCTGCCTAGATCTGCCCCAGTCACTGATGCTGAGGAAAGGGGGTGCTCCCCTTGACTAGTCCTGGTCGGAGGCCATCACTTCTGGTGCTAGAAGTGGAATCAGACCCATTGGAATAGCATGAAATAAGATGTGAAGGAGCGTGGCTCTAAATGATGATTTAGGGTTGATGCTGAACCTGGGGTAAGATGAATGGATGTTGGGCAACCAAAGCATATCCTTACTTTTACTCCATATTTGGAGTTTCAGGAAGTCTGAGGACAGATATGTTTTCAGATCTTGGATTTTTCAATTCCTACCTGTATTCAGCAAATAATATTAATAAGCCTTAGTTTCTTCTATATAATGGGTTTGCATCAACTCCCTGGATGTAAAGCACCTAAAACACAAATATGTAAAGTACATATCAGACACAAAGTAAATAGCTAATGAGAATGAATAATAATGGATGAGTCCTGGAAGGGTGGATACATTTGGCTGAAATGTGGCTAATATGGCTAGTAATGATGCTTTTCACCTAATCTCAATCTGAAATGCTTCTATTGATTTGTACCAATGTGCTAAAAAAAAAAATCAAGACTTTCTGTGTATTTGATTAAGAAAAGATTATTTCTCCATAGTATTCTCCTTAGATGTTAATTCCGGTTATTGAAAATTAGCTTGCTTGAGAATATATAATATGTGGATTAAGTGTCTGAATTAGAAAGTATAGCATGGATGGATTCTAGAAAAGTCTTTAGAAAGAAGTGTTAACTTATTTTTCTTTTGGATCTTTGCTATCTTTTAATCACCCAGGGAAGTCCCAAAATCTTACGGTGGAGGTAGCAATGGACCTTTGGGGCACCAGGTAGTTATTGTGAGGTAATATGGAGCTATTGGTTCATACTCTTGATGTACTTCTGAGGATCTTGGAGATAATTAAGTTTAGTGAATGAGGGCCACGGTTTGTTCAAGAGACCCCTTGGACTGTGGGCTCATCCCAAATTCTGTCATGATCTTGGAATTAGAAGCTCACCTTGGCAAGACTGAAGGTGATCCAGGTCTATTTGGCCCCTTTCCTGAACCACAGGGCAGGCCAGTTGACTATGGAGTTAAAAGGTGAGTGTCATGGGCACCTACCAGGGTAACCTACTTGATGTTCCCCTCATAAAAAAATAGTCCTGGGGAATTAGGTGTCTCCAGAGGTAGGCAGGCATTTTGGCAGCCTAGAAACCCCTGAAATGTGGCTTTAGAATCACAGTAAATTGAAACTGGAAGGAATCTCAGATGATCCTACTGTCTCACACTGCCCCTGATTTTACCAGAGAGCTTAAGGGATGTGCCCAGTGCCCATGGTTGTTATCACATATGGGTATCTTAACCTAAGAATATGTCCTACATCCTCAGCCCCCGAAATAGATACATATACCTATGTCAGAAGATTGAATTAGGTTCTTCATATTTCATTAATAGTCTGAAAAGATGAGGGAATATATATAACAAATCCAATTTTTCTTTTTTTGCGCTTGTCATGATATAACTTGTAATCCTAAGTAGGATTTCATGGACAAATGACATTAGGAAGAGTAAATGGTTTGCCTATAGTTTACTTTCATTAGATTATAGAATGGATGGTGAAATATGGTGCCTCTATAGAAAGAAGGTGATATGGATACAGATGGGTAGATCCTCCCTGGACACTCAAAATAACCATGTGTTACCGAAAATGTAAAGCTACAAATCTAAAGTATTAAAACTTATCTCTTTGACTGCAAAGGCTACAAGCCCAGCTTTGATGCTTTCTACCATGAAGAGTTTATTGAGAAATGCAAGCAAGAGTTTGTTGTTTCCAAGGAATCGAACAGGATCTTTGACATCTTGGAAAGATTTGCCTTAAAGGATGTGAAATTCGATTTTAACAGTGCAGCTTTAGGCTCCAGCTTAGAGTCTGTTCTCAGGTAAGATGTCAAGAAATACCAAGCCATTTCATTGGGCTCCCGCAAAATAGCCTGAATTTAGTACATGTGATTCCCCCCAATCTGGAATGTCTGTCTGCCCTTCTCTTTCTGTAAGAGAGCCCCCCTGAAAGCCACACTTGGGTCTGAATTTTTATTTTGAATCAAGTATCACTGTCTGCATTGGGAAAGTGTCCTTAGCCATTTCACTTACTTTCTTCCAGTTTTCTCAGAAGAGGGCAGGGGCTTACCTTCTTTTTCTTGCCCATAGATCAAAGTTGGTGTAAAGTAATTCCTGATGATGAAATTGGATTTGGAAATATGAATAATGCATCAGTACAGTATTATGTATTTTATGAAGTGCTGCCACACACACCATGAGCTCATTATTTATTACATTAAGATATTCAGCCAATACATTAAATGTCTACAGCAGGCCATAACTATTTATGTGTATGATAAGGAGTCACATTTTCTTTTTTTTAAGATTTATTTTATTTATTTATGCATACAAGAACTGGGGTGTAGGCCAGAGGGGTGTGTGTGTGTGTGTGTGTGTGTGTGTGTGTGTGTGTGTGTGTGTGAGTGTGTGTGTTCACCAGAGCAGATCAGGTGGATTGACTGAAATACACCGCTGAGGAGAGCAGCAGGAGAGACAGGAGAGGACAGCTGCACATGTGGGTCAGCTCCCTGGCCAGGGATTGGCTGCCAATGGCTTCATGGTGCTGAGACTTTAACCCCTGCACCACCAGGGAGGCCCCAAGGAGTCGCATTTTCTTACCTATTGTCTACACTTCTTCATTGTTTTTCCATTGTCCTCTACATCAAACCTCCCATATCTTTTCCTACCCTAGTTTGTGACATACTCTGTTCACCACTTTTGGTACAAAAGGCTGGGGCATAAAGAACCAGGTTTCCTAGGGCAACCCATCCCGCACCAGTCTCATCCCTAGAAATGGGGAGGTTCTTGGAACAGTTTTAGTTCTGCTATCCTCACCCTCCATTTCTTACCACAGATATCATTTGTGGCTTGAAGTAAATCCTTAGTGGCAGGAGTTGTTTAGCGCTGCCTTGCGCCCTTTGCCCTAGCTTCCCCAGGTTAGCCTGTCTGCCACAGAGCAGCCGCCTGTCTTGAGATTCTGGAAACCATACTAAGAGGAAGACAAATTATTTGGTTAAACAACATGGTGCTCAGGATTTTTAAGATTACTAGAGTTTGAAACAGATAGGCCATGTGCTAAACTCTTAGGGTTGAGTAGGGAAATCCAAAGAGAAAGTTAGATAATTGGATGCCAGGGAAGCAGTAGAGGGGAAATGGGAATGATTCCTAAGAGGTTTGTAGTTTCTTTTGGGGATGCTGATGATGTTCTGGAATTAGGTAGTGGTGATATTTCTATACCTGGTGAATGTACTAAAAACCAGTGAATTGTAGTTCAAAATGGGGAATTTTTTGGTATGTGAATTGTATCTCAGATTATCATCTTAAGTATTTCAGAGTGGATGAGAAATTTAATAAACTTTCCTGTGATTAAACAACTCCAAAGGTCCCAATAAAAAACAATTAAATAAATCCTTTGAGATGAGTTATGTGGACATTTAGGGTTGTGTTTACTTTGCCATTTGGAAACAATACTTTGTACTCTGAGTTCCTGAATAATGTGGACAGGTCAACAGAATAGGGTGTTCTGGAAGTTTTATTTTTTTATTTTTATTTTTTCTAAAGATTTATTTATTATGCATACAAGCTGGGGTACAGACCAGAGGTGTGGGGTGGCGAGAGGGCTCACCAGAGACAGTGGGGAGCAGAACAGGCAGATCGACGGAAATACACTGCTGAGAGGAGCAGCAGGTGAGGCAGGAGAGCTCTGCCAGGCTATGTGGGAATCTTGCAGGATGGGAACTCATGTCGCTGCTCCTGACAGCTCCACAGTGCAGCGCTTAACTGCTGCGCCACCAGGGAGGCCCCGTTCTAGAAGTTTTAAAGCATTGTCTTAATGACCAACCTTCTAGAGTAATAGCATTTTTTTTTTCATTTTGAAAGCAGCAGATTAAAGTTTTCATTTTCTTTTGGCTCTTGAGAAGAAACCATTAAGACCCTGGTCTAATTACGGGCATGTATTATAGTTGTGCTTTTTCTTTCTTGATTTTACCAGCTAAGTACCAAGAAGTATTCTAGACACAGGGCATATAGCTATGAACAAATGAGACAAAAGTCCCTATCTCCGTGGAGCTTCCACTGTGGAGACAGGAACAAACATAATCAATATGTAGTAGGTGTTATAGAGCACAAGGACACCTTGGAAGGGAAGAGACCATCTGGCAGGGTGAGGGAAGCTCTCCATGAAAGGTCGCATTTGGGCAACTGTTGGAAATAAGTGAGGGAGCAAACTATGCAAATGTGGGTTGGAAGAGCATTCCAGAGGGAGGGAACAGCAAATACAGGGACTCTGAGGCTGGAGGAACAACAGAAAGGTCCAAAGGAAATCAGAGCTGTGGCGAGGGTGGCAGGGGATGAGGTTGGAGATGAAGAGGATGGGGGGTGGATTGTCTGGTCTCACAGGTCATTGTAAGCCCTTGGGTTTTGCTTTTGAGCAGAGCTGTGATCTATGACATATTTTGATGTGTTCACTCTGGCTGCTTAGCAAAGGAGACTGAAAGAAGCACAGGTGGATGTAGGACACAAAATCAAATCCTGCCATTCAAATTTGATGGTGAAATAATCAAAGCAATGAGGCATCAGTTCCTAATTCCCATGATCAGACATGGAATTCTCATGGAATAACTACTACTCAGTGATCCTGCCTTTGGTTTTCTATTTTAGTGGATTTTCAGACTGATTCTCTTGCTTTGCTGAATTTGAATGTCAAGTTTATTTATTTTATTTTATTTCATTCACTGATTTGACAATTTATGATCTGGTACCATACTAAAGCCAGGGACTGACTCTCCAGTAGCAAATAAATGAGCCTGGAGATTGCCTGCATGGAACTTAACATCAAAGAAAAGTCTCTAGGCACAGAGTTATGAAATCACAGCTGTGTAAGGAACAGAACTGGATTCTATATGCAGTGATTCCCCAGGGACCTGGGAATCCTCTGTTTATCCAGAAGCTTTTTGCTTAAAAAGAAAGCAGAGGGACAAGTTATGTTAAGTTCATACCACTTCAAAAAATCGTATTTCTGCAGTAATGTGTAAGCCTGAGCAGCCTGGTAGGAGAGCAGGCTGATCTGTGGGCCACTGACATGATGGCCATTTTATTGGATTTCTAGACCTTGGTCATCAGGATTGATGGGAATCCTCGGCACAGGAGTGCTCTGATTTCTAATTCTCTTCTAATATGATGTTACATGGAGGACCGTCTGGCGGAGGCAGCTGTGATGCTGGCAGGGGGAGGAGAGGAGAGATACTAAGACAATGGACTGTACAAGGGTCCAGTCTCCCTCCCTGGGTCTCTGGGCAGGTTGAGCCCTTGACACAACCTGAGGCTCATGTTGGACAAGCACCCTGAGACCTGTGTAGTTAGAACAGCCTTCATAGTTGCCATCTATTTACTCTGCTAATATTACACAGTAAGGAGCTAAAACCCAGAGGGTGAGTGACTTATTTGGAGTCAACTGACTCCAAAGTTTAGAGATTTGTCTCTTGGAGACAAATATATAGAGGAAAATTTTCCCTGCCTTCCTTTAGAAGCCCTCTTCACTGTATTTTACTCCTATTTTTTCAGAATAAATTCCCTTCCGGCCTGCAAGTCCATTTTGCTCTTGTCTGGAGACCGTGGTTGTGGGAAGTCAACTCTGATTGCCAACTGGGTGAATGATTTTAAGAAGAAATACCCGGACATGCTGGTGATCCCTCACTTTGTGGGCAGCACCTGTGAAAGCTGTGACATCATGTCTGTGCTACATTACTTTGTCACAGAATTACAGCACGCGCACTATGGTAATAGAATCAGACTTTTAAATTCATTCAGAAGGCTTCTGCTCGAAATCAGTTCTTTCTTCTGTTCACATGGTTTTTTTTTTTTACTTCAATCTAAACTCCATATTTTCTCATGTACATATTTACACCTTTTCTCCTCATAAAAAGTTTAATTTTCTTTTCTCCCTTTCTTCCTCTCTCCCTCCCTCCCTCCCCTCCTTCTCTTGTTAAATATTAGTTGACTCTCATCCTGTGCCTTCACACTGTCCTAGGCAGCCTGGATACAACAGTGAAAAAAATGCACAAATGTGCTTCCCATTGAGGAGTTTCCATGCTTGGAGGGAGAGGGAGGGCAAAGAGTCAATTAAATGAAAGACTGAGAATGTTGATAATGGGAACTTCTATGGTGAAAAAAAAAAGTAGAGTGAGAATGTAGGCGGCCTAAGAGCTGTCAGGGTTTTGAAAGCGTCTTCTAGGGCAGCCTCACTGAGAAAGGGACATTGACTAAATTCCTGAAGGAGGGAGGCAGGCAGCGATTTCAGGAATAGCATTCCAGTCAAAGGAAGCAAATCCAGGTCCTCCACCTTGATTTTTGCTTTCTTCTCAATCCGATAATATTTAATGATCACGTTCATTCACTCACTCACGAATTCACTCATTCCAGAATATGTACTGGCGGCCTGCTCTGTGTCAGGAGTTATGGGAGTCAGCCAGACAGATAAGGTCACAACTCCCATAGATAAGATGTCCCCAATGTTCTATCTGTCTGAGAAAGATATAAAGAAACCAGAAACACGTCAGGTAATGATAACCGCTACACGGCGTGGTAGCGGGATGGGTGGCTGTTTGGTTGAGTGATGGGGGCTGTGTGTCTGTGTTGGAGTCACTTAGCTGCTGTTCCCTCTACCCTTCCTTGGCTTCACTGACTTCTCAAATGAAAGTTTATTTCTCACTCATGGAACAGTCCAGTGTGGGGTTCCTGGCTAGGTAACGAGCGGCTGGTCTCCGTATGGTGAACTGGGGACACAGGTTCTTTCCATCTTGAGACTTTCATGCTTCAGGGCCTCAGAGACCTCTCCTTTTGACTAAGGGAAGAGGAAAAAGAGTGGGAAAAGCACCCTTGTTGCTGTAGAGTGCTGGCCAGGCGGTCCATGTCATGTGGGCTGCCATTTTTCTGGTGAGAACTTGGCTGCCCTGAGCCCACTCAGCCACACTGGAGTCAGGTGGGGATGGGTAGCTGAGCTCGTGGTAGGCTGTGTGTGTGAACTTTTTCAGAGCAAGCAGCCATCTCTCCTGCACTCTTCAGGGAGATCTCATGAATAAGAAGGCTGGCTTTGCGGCGATAGGAAGAAAGAACATTCCAGGCAGAAGGAACATCTAGGGTGATACAGGTCCTAAACTGGAAACAAAGTTGAGTGGGTGAAGAAGGGAAAGGAGGCTGGAGAGTGGGGGGCTGCAGGGCAGTTATACCAGCTAAAGCAGGAGGTGAAGACTGGCCTCACCTGGGCTTTGTAGGATAGAACAGTAGGTTTGGACTCTCTTGAGTGCAGTGAGGGGGGAGGGGCGTGGAGGGGCCCCAGCAGGAGAGGTATGATATGATTGGTATTTTTTCAAAGATCACCACCATTGTGGAAAATGAACATGGGGGAGCAAACCTGGAGGCAGGGCCACTTGTTGAGACTACTGCAATGGTCCGTGCAAGAGTTGATGGTGACCTGGAGAAGGGATGCAGAGGGTCTAAATCTGCTGGAGATGCAGAGGGCTTTGGATGGATGGGGAATTTGCAGAGACATTGAATGTGGGAGCTGAGGAAAGGGAGTTGAGGAGAGCTCCTAGCTTGAGGTTTTGGGAAACTAGATGGGTAGTAAGGGCTGTTCATGGACACTGGGCAATACTGTTGGAGCAGGGCGGCAGGAAGCAAGAGTTCTGCTTTGGGTGTGTAATATCGAAGATGCATGGTTTGTACAGGGAGTGGTAACAATCCAGTTCTAGAAGCAGCTGGGAGCCTGACTGCCTGCATTCAGACTCCAGGCCATGGCTCCTTAGGTACAGGAGCTTGGGCCAGTTCTTTTAACAATTTGTGGCTCAATTTTCCATTTGCAAAATGTGGATAACAAAAAGAAAGTGTGTTACAGGGAGTTTAGAGGATTAGTTAAGCTAGAAAAACAGACACTTAGCTTAGTGCTTGGCCCAGAGTGAGCTGTTATTTTTATTAGGTGTCTACTGTGTACTGATACTTTTGTTTGAGTCTGACTAGGGCTGCTTTGGGGAATCCAGCCCTTCTTATTCAGAGCAGGTAGCTGTGGTGGGTTCTAGGCCCTGGGTGAGTTTTGGTGGAGGTGTATCATGTTTGCCTGAGGGGACTGATATTTGAGCTACTTTCTGTGTGTTTGTGGCGCCTGTGTGTAAAGAGGGTGAACATGTGGGCATGAATTCTTAGTGGCTGTGTTTCTCGCTGCCGGTAAAGCAGGTAAAATCAAAGCCAGTAGCAGCAGGTGTGGTTGACTTTATAAAAAGGTGACTAATCGGACTCAGGTGGATCCCAAAGGTGTTCAGTCTGGCCAGGCTGATGATATAAACTCAATCATCATACGCGCCTGATGCTGATTAGGTTCCCAAAGCGAACTGTTATCTTAATGAGTGTATTTTTAGGCACAGAAAGTTCCTAATAAACACAGCTGCTATCTTTTAAACAGATCTTTTGGCTGACAGCAGCGACTAGATTCAGGAATGGTCTGTGAATGCGTGACAGCTGAGCAGTACCTCTGGCTCTGAAAGAACGCCCACCTGGTGAAGGCTGGCGCCCAGGAGGCAGGCAGGGCTGGGCTTCTCCGTTTTTATTTCTGGCTCTGCTGCTTCGAAGCTGTGATCTCAGGCCGTTTAATTAAGCAATCTCTGCCTCAACTCTCATGTGTAAAAGCCAGATGGGATTCATCGTGTTTGCCTCAGACAATTGTGTGAGGGTTAAGGGATGATAGATGTAAAGTACATTAAATGGTATTTGACCCAGTTGTCATGACTATTCTTACTGTTTTTGTTGTTATTCCTCAGTGAACTAGAGGAGACCAGGGCTGCAGCCCCAGGAGGAAGCAGAAGGGGGCGCACGCAAGGCAGGCCACAGGGTGGGTTAGCAGGACTGGCTTTTCAGAGTACTGATTTGACCTGGGTGAGGTGTGTGGGCAGAGGAGGAGGAGCTGCTGCTGAAAACAAAGCGGTGGTCGTGGTCGATGGTCGCAGAGGTCAAGTGCTCAGAGTGGCTTCAGCTTGTTTGCAGAGAGCACTTTCCTGTGGTCCTTCCTGGCTTTCTGCAGGTACAGCTCCTGTCTGGGTTGTGAGCTGGGGACCTCCCTAGCTGGGAATCCAAAGGCCCAGCACAAAGCCCACTTTTCTGCCCCTCACTCACCCCTGCTTGCTAGATTAAGGCATCTTGCAGATGAAAACTGCTTGTAGCTAATCATGGAAGTAGAACTGACTCCAGTGGAAGACAGTGGAGCAGGTAGGCAGGTGCTGTCTCCACAGTGGACACGACCACAGAAGTAGCAGCTCCCACTGCAGACTGAGACCGGTGTCGTATTCAAGGCTCAAACATCATAAGCAACATTGCTATGAGGGTTGTGATTTTCTGAAACGGCCAACAAGTCTTGGTGTCATTTCAGACAAAACTGTGTAATCTGTCAATATATGACTAGAAAATTCAGTGTTTTAAATTTGTGCAAAAATACTTTGCATTTACATGCAAAATCAAATCGATTTCTACAGGAAGTGATAAAATTTTTGTCCCCTTATGTGACTGACCAACATTTGAAAGTCAGGGACAGTGACTACCCTGTGTTGTAGGGTGTCTGGAATTCCTGGAAGGTCCCTGTTGAGTCTTCCCCATCACCCCCTTCTCTCCATATAACTTCCTGCTTTTCAATTGCTCATGTATTTTCCTACCTCTGGACCTTTGGCCCATGCCTTTCTCTCTTTATAACTTTGCCCTTGCTCTCTCCTCTGGCCGTGCATTCTCCAAAGCTCCTTCCAAATGCCTCTGCATAAAGACTTTCTTCATCGTGATGGTTCTCCATCACATTCCACTAGTCTTCGGACTCATATCTGCCCAGAAAGGTGGTTTTTTTAATGTACAGAATCTACCTTCACTTCCTTTAACTCTTTTATGCTATAGATCATTTATCGCCTGTCTTGCTTGGGGCATCTAGCACAGAACATGGCACATAACAGGCAACCAATAAATATTTGTTAAGCATAATTACTCTCAGTAACTCTAACAGAATTTTAATCCATTAAAGCTTCTTTGTATCACTGGATTTTCTAAATCCTAGGGCATGGATCTTAGAGTAGGATATGGCTAAATTGCTAAGGAAAATATTGTTTTAGGAAAAATAAAAGCAGGACAGAAGTTACAGAAGTTATATGTAGAAAAATGCTCTCAGAATATGAGGTTGGCTAACTACAATTTTGGGGTGCTGCAACTCTGTCTCTTAATCAGTCTGAAAGGCCACCCTCTCATGTGACTTCCTTTGCCCTTTGCTGGTTCATAACTTAGCTCTCCCCAAGTAATTTCCAGCATCCAAGATCGGGGGGTGGCGGGGGTGGTGGTGAGGAGGAACCACCGCTAATGGTGGAGGAATTTAGGTTTGGTTATTTTAGGTTAAGATGGGCTAAGACCAAGTAGATTAGGTAGCAGACAAGAGGTGCTGAATGTGAGAACTGCCAGGCCACCCTGGGGTGTGGCTGTGACCCCTAAACAGACACCTATGATTAGTGGCTATGAAACTTCTCACAGCCTGACTTCTCTTTCTTCCCAACCAACTCTTTGTAACATGTTCTATTTTTGTATTTTGGAAAATGAGAATAATGCTTTGGATCGTACAAAATGTCTTTAAACTAAAATCCTGAAATGTGTAGTAGACATCTGCTGGTAAATCTCACTAGCCCTTTTGGGTGGAATAATTGGAGATTGGGAATCAGACACACACATAGAGGCGTCAGTTGATCAGGTATGAGCAGCACTCGTTGCTGCCAATCCCCCCCCCACACACCTCCCCATCCCATTAACATATTATAGCAATCATGGGACCATTTTCATCTAATTTGAGCAAATTTTATGTGGTAGGTACCCAGCTCGAAACTGATATTCTTAATGAAGACTCAAACGTCTTGGTCTTTTCACTACTTGTAGACGTGTTCATTGCTTCCATCAACTTAAAGCCATGTATACTCGTACTGGATGGAATCGAAGAATTGGTTGGTATTTATGGGATTTCAGGACAGAAGGTAATTGTATTTTTAAAATAACACCTATTTTATTTTTTAATTGTTATTTTTATTTGTGTCTTTTACATTACTGTATATTCCCCATAGGTTTCCCACCACCAATTCACCCGTGTATGGTCACCACAGTCCCTGTGCTCCCCTCTCCCCTGTTCTGAGCCCCAACCCTCCCCCCTCTCTCGCTGATTGCCACTCTTGTATTTGGTTCCCCTATAATCCTGTTATAAGTGAGAACATTCGATATTTTTGTTTCCTTTTGGCTTATTTCACTGAACATGATCCCTCATAGTTCCATCCATGTTGCTGCAAATTGCATGTGTTTATCTTTTTTGAATGCTGAATAGTGTTCCATTGTGTATATGTACCACATTTTCTTGATCCAGTCATCTATTTTTGGGCATCTGGGTTGTTTCCATACCTTCGCTATTGTAAATAGTGCTGCAATAAACATGGGTGTATGTATCCTTTTGGATTAGTGTTTTTGTGTCCTTTGGGTATATTCCCCAAAGTGGTATTGCTGGGTCATATGGTAGCTCCACATTTATTAGTTTGAGGAAACGCCATATGGCTTTCTTCCACAGTGCTTGGATCAGTTTGCATTCCCACCAGAAGTGTAGAAGAGTTCCTTTTTCTCCACATCCTCACCAGCATTTGTTGCCTGTTTTTTTAATGTGCGCCATTCTCACTGGCGAATAACACCTATTTTAATACTTATCAAGAGAAAGTATGTACATTGTACTTTTCCTTTGCATTGCCTGTCTGGAGTTAGTTGCCTCGCTGGTATTGCTTATACCAGCTTACCAGTTATATTGCAACTTTATATTTTATTGAACAAATTCTTACATAATATGAACATTTTAATTCCCTCCAGGGGAGAGGCTGTGGATGGTCGAAGATACTGTATTGGGGAAGGGGGTGTTCAGAACTTACACATGGGTAGTCTGCTTCCAGAAACTGTGGCCTTTATGCCCACATAGCTCTGTCCCCTTATTTTATACTTTGATCAGGCAATTATTGGGCCCCTGCTGTATTCTTCATGTTTCATATTTTAGTCTGCCTCCTCTGCACTGAATTTACCAATTCTTATTGTTTAGTTGTCGTTTTTGTTTTTCTCCCTTTTGAAGTGATATGGAACCCCTGATACTTAGTGTTTATGTTGTAGAGCATTTGCTCTAAAACTTCAAAATATTTTACTTACAAATTATGTCAGTAATATATGTTTCTTATAGAAAATATAAAGAGGAAGAAAACAGGAAGTTAAGTATATCCACAGTATCACCACTGTTGCACATTTTGGGGTGTAGTCTTTTTTTATGGATGTCTGTATTTGCATCTGTGTTTATTGTAATGAAGTTGCACACCATCAGGTTTTGTATCCTGCTTTTTCATTTAAGACGTGGCAACACACAACAAACCACATATTTAACAAATAATCATTGACCACTTACCGTGGTGATTAATTATTACCACTTTACATGCATGGTGACCAGAGACAGGCATGGTGTCTGCAAAGAAAGGCAGCTCATCTTCTAGCAGCGATTGGCAGGTGATCACAACTGTGATGTGCCACCAGGATCAGTCTGTAGTGTTAGGTGAGTCTCTAGTGAAGGACTTGGCCTTTGGAGAAGGCTTCCTGGAAGAAGGGCCATGGGCTGAGCTCTGCAGGAGGAGGGGCTCTCCAGCCAGTTCCCGAAGTTGTGCAGCGCAGGGGAAGGAGCTGTCCCAGGGCCAGGCCTTTGCTTTGAGTCTGCTGCCTCCTGGCAGGATGAATTAGATCAGACATTGAGCCGGGCTGTGCTTCAGCTTCCTCCTCTGCCTCTGTAGAGGGTTGTTAGGAGGACTGAGTATATTCCCCATTGCCTGTCTGGAGTTGGTTGCCTATCTGGTATTGCTGAGTGAGTCAGTGTGCAGAGCTATTTCCAGGATTCCATTCATAGATGGTGGCTGAGTGATGGCATGAAGACAATGCCATAGAAAGGAGACTGTGCTACTTATGTTTCCTGAGAGGTGACGTGCCACACCACCAGGTCTCCAGGGGGAAGTAACAGGGTGGTCAGGAGTGAGGACAGGAGCTAGGGAGAGCTGAGGCCAAAGACTTCATGGGGTCTCCATGGGGAAAGCAAGGCCAGTAAACAGTTTAGGACTGACTCATTTGAATAATGCCGGTCAGCTTGGGGTGCAGGGCCTGCCTCTAGTTGCCTGGTTCCTGCCCTGGGGGTGATTTAGAACAGGGGTGTGTTAAATAAGAAGTCAGGTGGGGTGTCTCCTTGGATTGGTCTGCAGGTGAAGGGATTGACCCGGACGCCCTGTGTAGCACCCTTAGGAGTTAGCCCGCCTTGGGAGCAGTGGCCTCTCTCTGGATCATTAAGGTTCCCGAGAGAGTTAAACATCACAAGGTTAAAAATGTAACTAATACAGTAGGTAAGTGAAGACACTCAGCCTAATGCCTGCGCCTGAGCAGTAAGCGCGTGATAGTATGTGTCTCTGGCAAAGAGGTGAGAAAGGTGAAGGCATTAGGAAAAGGTATTATCTCATACTAAACTGACTTAATGTAGGCTGCAGAAAGTGGCAATTCCTCAGTTCCACACAATGCCTCCTTTTTCAATGGAATTCTTCAATTTGCACTCTTAAGTGCCCTCTGGCCATCACTGTAGGTCATCTTCAGCAGTCTGTGATTTTGTTCAATTATCTGCTCATAGGAACCTCTTTTTTAGAGCTCACTTTGGCACAAATTCGTAACAGGCCAGTGAGTGAGTCAGTATGAGTCTCAGGACTGAGTTTGCATCTTCTTATGGCCATATTGCTTCCTACCCAAGTCACTGGTAATAGTCAATCCCAACCCTCACTCCCCATTGTCCACATACTCTAAGTTTGCAAACCACCAGGAAAGTAGTTTTAAAGTCTACAGTTTCCAAATGTTTTGGACTCTCTCCATCAGGCAAAAGATTTTTCTTGGCTGCCCCCCTCAGTCACGCCTCATTGCAAATTTATCATGAGCACCGTCTCCTGCAGCCTGTCCTACAAGGTGCTATGCGCCCGATCAGACGTGAGGGTGGTGGAGCTCGTTAACGTGGGAGACAGTGAAGCAAAACTTGACATCTTTCGACAGCACTTCTCCATTCCCCACAACAAAAACCTCTGCGAACGGACCAGACAAACTCTGAAGAAGAAACCCAACCTGAGTCCTTTAAAACTCACAATCCTAGCAAATGAATTGAAAGAATGTAGAATCTATCGAGATGAGTTTCAGTGTCTGAAAGAGTACCTGGAGGTGACCTCACTTCAGGAGCTGTGGGAATTGATTCTGAAACGCTGGATTGAAGATTATAGTTGGACTTTGAAGCAAACGAGGGCAAATTCAGACACGGCAACTTCAGGAGAAGGTAGGCCTTGGCCAGGATGGATAATTTGATATGAATCCACAGGAAGAAATACTAGTGGTGGACAAATCCCCGCCCGGGGGAGGAAGGCCCAGGCTGTGGTTGTCCGGGAAAATAGAGGATGCCCAGTTAAATTTAAATCTCAGCTAAACATGGAGCTTCCATACGACCCAGCAATCCCACTTTTGGGAATTTACCCAAAGGATACAAAAACACTAATCCGAAAGGATACATGCACCCGTATGTTCATTGCGGCACTGTTCACAATAGCAAAGGTATGGAAGCAACCCAGATGTCCAAAAATAGATGATTGGATCCAGAAGATGTGGTACATATACACAA